>LBNU01014710.1:35783-60582 GCA_014162995.1 Artemisia annua
AAGTGATAGCCAATGTGTGCATAGAGCATCATAAGAAAAATCACACTCTTTGGCTATATTTATCAAGTCTTTGTCACATCTTTAACGCACAAACAAGTTATCTTTAAACGTGATGAAGCCGTTTAAGATATGATAAGAACACGCATCTAAGAAGCTCCACTTCACCTTCAAATAAGTGATAAATAATCGTCTTTGTAACCAATTATTCCAAATAAACCAAATACGAGCCTTTTAAAAACTTTAAGAACAAAAACTTCTTACTGTGTGTGTGAACCAAATAACCATTCTGTGTGTGTAATCCAAAATCAATCAAACTCATCTCGTCTTCCCCTTACTGCTCTTAAACCATGCATATATATTAAACCATAACACTCTTACATGTCTCCATAAATTATCTTGCAATGGCAGTACTTTGAATGATCAGTACCTTGAACGAATGGAGCAGTACTTTGAAACAAACAACAGTACTTTGATTTCAAAAGCAGTACTTTCAAACAATGAAACAGTACTTTGATATAAAGAGCGAGCAGTACCTTCGAAAAACCAATAACTCCACTCTTGCTAAGGCATACCCACGTCCAAATCACAATTTAAGCAGCAGCAGTTACGAGAGCAGTACCTTAAGATCAGCAGTACTTTGAGTGATACGAACAGTACTTTCAATCCGAGAGAGCAGTACTTTGATTCGAGCAATACGTTGAGAAGTAGCAGTACTTTGAAAGACATAGCAGTACTTTGTTGGACGTAACAGTACCTTGAACAAATCCAACTCTAACATCTCGAACCAGTTATAAATAATCAAACACCGACCCATTATTGATCAAAAATAATATAGAAATCCTATTTAATGCCCCATGATCAATTAATAAAGATACTACTAACCCACTTGAAAATCAATACGAGGTTATCATTGACAAAAGACGACAACCAGTGATAACCTTTCAAGCGTCTTCATGTCACCACAAAAAGAATTCTTTGTTGAATCCCCACAATTAATATGTACGAGGTAATTCTTTGTTGAAGAATAAATAAATAAGCAATTCACGCTTGATATACGACAAACCTTCATAAAGATACCTATTGACTCATAATTAATTTGTACGACACATGAATATGAATTACCCCAATCAGATTTGCAAGCAGTATACGACAAACGCCCTTTAATTATGTAAAAACTCGATTATATATAAAAATAAACTATAAGAACAAATCGACTTTACCAATCCAACGCTGCTTCTCTCTCGACAGTAAAACCTTAATATCAACAACTGCTTTCTTCCTTCAGAAAACAATTATACCTTTTTCGAATCTACTTTCTTCGACATTCAAACCTTGTAAATCCTAGATATCGAGAGCCCCAGGCTCTGATACCACATGTTGGAACCCAGCACTCCTTGATCGTTACGGGCTCCAGGCTGTTAAACCTTTAATTATCTAGGAACAATAACATTGACTAACATGCAGCGGAATAATAAATAAGAACATTAATGTTATCAACAAGGTTTTTCATTATCATCTCTAACACTTAATAATTTACAGCCCCAATTCTACTTGATCAAGGTAGAACGACCTTGAGGCTGACTAACCAACTAACTCTAACTAAACATTAATAAACCCTAGGCGTTTATCTTCTACGCCTAGGTTACACACACACACCTTTTAGTTGACTACATTATGGAAGACTTAATTAATAAAACCTACATCCCTTGTCCTCTTTATATACTAGAGGATTAGGGTTACAAGAATACTACGAAGGACTAATAAATAAAACTTCTTTTGCAAGCAAGTCCTTCCCATCTTTTGTAGAATTCTTTCTTGTCATATTAAGTCCCTCATGTTTCATTCTTCTTGTTTTGTATCATCAAATCAATAAATATAATTCCCAACACAGAGTGTGATGACATATCGGTTATGTGTGTAATTCCCGGTTCGTTTCCCAACGAAGGTTTGACGGCGATTTCGACGTATCGGTTATGTGTGTGTGTGAAGTGAATAGTGATTATAAGATTGATATTTGGGATTACACTACAAGCAATATGAATATAAATCACAAATAAAGCACAAAGTACAAGTAATCTAAGCACGTGATTCAAATAACGCAAAATTAGACACGTAAAGCACAAATAACGAATCCCGAGCTAATCCCGGGACTTAACTATATGCAATGCAAGTTTACAAATTAAAAATGCCAAAATGCAAGCAAATTAAACTACAAGGACTGAAAATGTAATTTAGGAAAACTTTAAACTAATTAAAAACTATTTATTTAATTAAAACTAATTTTAAACTACTTAAAACAATTTTAAATAGAAACCTACTTTATGAAAATGAAAATAATTATTTTTGAAAATTAAAACTTACTTAAACTTAACTAAGAAAATTTTTGAAAATTAAAAAGAAGTATTTTTTTTTTTGCTTTTTATTATTTATTTAAAAATGCTTGAAAAAGAAAGTTAATTATTATAAATACTAAATTACAAAATAAAAATCTGATTTTTTTAGGAAAATTCTAAAATAAGAAAAGGAATTTAAGAAAAATAAGTAAAAGTACTATACTACCCTAAATAAGCAGAAAGGCAGAATAAGCAGTTGGGAAATAAGCACTAAAATAAGCAAAACTTAAGCAAATGAGATCAAATTATCAAAGAACTGAAAGCACACTTAATGAAGCACAAATGAACAAGAAAAGCTTAGAAAATTTCAAAGAATAAGCTAATAAGCACTCCAACAGCTTATAGATCACACAGAAATGGGACAAACTTCAAGGATCAAATAAGCAGTCTTAATAAGCTCTATTTGGAAAATCAAAAGTAGAATCTTATAGTCATCTAGCCTGGCAATGTTTTGCCCCAATAATCTCACTGAAAGGTTCACTAAATTGTTGGAAAAGTGCTTGTGAACTTGGGCACAAATCTGAGAAGCAGGGGAATAGTTCAGCTAACAAGCAACTTTAAGCTTAATAATAAGTGACCAAATAAGCTTCAAATTCATATTTTCTTTTTGAATATTGTTCGCAAGCTACCAGAGAGTACTAATTCACAAATCAATTTCAATTTAAACCATAATTCAAGCCTACAAGTAATCTAGAACTTCTGTCCAATCTGAACACTATCAATCCTTTTGACTTTTTGACTTCTTTGCAAAGTTGACTTAACTGAACTATGATTTGTCCTAAATGATTATTAATGTAATATTAAGCTAATATGCAACTAACTAATGCTAAATAAATAGATATGCAATTGATTGATTGGTTATTCTACTCTAAAAATGCAACAGTTTAACTTGTTAAGAGAATTGTAAAGCAACTTTGATTTTTAATGTATGAGATACTGATATTATGCAATGAAAAACCTAATATTACCCTAAGGAAACTACTGAGGCAAGCCAATACACCAAACTTTCACACTATCACAGCAAATCAGCTTGTTCCAAACACCCCTGCATAATCAGTTTTGAAAGATTTAACCAAGCAACCAATACCTTAAGCAGTCTAAATAAGCAGTATTTTAGAAACCAAAGGCTGATTCCTATAGTGTCCTAGCTTGTGAGTGTTTTGCACCCAAGAAAAACACCTATTGCTTAATTAGATTTCAAGATAAGTGCTTATTAAGTTGGTCCTAATCTGAGAGACAGAACAAGCTTGTGCAGATAAGCAACTTTGAGCTTATATTTGAGTGCTTATATGATTCTGAAAGGGAAATTTACTTATAGATTCTTAAAGACTAGCTACCAGAGAACTAAGAAACACAAGCCAAACTTAATTTGTCTAAATAATCAAGCCTAGAGATGCCAATAAAAATTTGTCCAACTCAGTGCACTATTCCAATTTGACTTTTTATGAATGCAACTATTTTGACTAATATGAATTTAGATCTGCCCTAGTTATCTAAATATGATGTTATAAGCTATATAGTGACTAAATGAAGGTGTATAAGCTACTTATATAACTACTTGATGAGAATCAAAAGCCTAACTTCTTAACAGATTTGAGATTATGATGGTTTCCAGTGATTTTGACTTTTATATGTTAAGGCCAATATTATGGCTAAAGTGACCTATCCTAACCTTAGGCAAACTAGGTGTGCAGACTAAAAGGCAGAATAACAACTAGAACACCCAAATCTATACTAAACCAAACAGTCCTTAATGAGGCTTACAACTACAAGATGATTAAACCTAGCTCTTTATGACCAACTACTTAAGCAAACCTACTACCTAAATGCTACTTAAACAGATTATAACCTAAGTTTATCAAAACCTCAATAGTAACAATAAATCACAGACTCAATGTTATGATAGAATAGATAGAATGCAAAGACAGATTCATGAAAAGCTAACTAATATGCAAGACAAAAAAAAACAATAGCTATTATTCTAAACTAGATAAGCAATATAACAGGTAAAATAAGCTATGAATGAGACAGAATAAGCTACAAGGACATATAAGCATTAATGGAAACTTACTTGGTAAACCCTTGACTGAGTGAAGGGTGTTCCATAGAAGCCTATCTTTGTGATAGGCTGAGACCTTCCAAGTCTATCTCAACTTATCAATATCCAACTCCAATAAGCCACAGCTTATTTGATTATTTTTTTATTTTTATTTATTTATTTATTTATTTTTATTTTTATTTTATTTTGAAATAAGGAATACTGAAAGAGTAAAGGTGTTTAATAAAGAAGTTGAGTAGCTAAATAAGCAGTAAAAGTGATAAGCTAATAAGCAGTTTTGCAAGAAATAAATTGAAGCAGAAAATAAGCTTTTATTAAAAACTTGAAAAGATTGAGTACAAAGTACCAAATTACAATACAAAGCTGTAAATTAACAAAACACACTAATAAGCTGCTATGAAATCTACACTAATCCTAAAGCTAACTCTAAAAAAAAACTCCCCCCCCCCCCCAATTTGAGGTGATGAGGGGCTTTTATAGCCAGCTGGGGTGAAGTTTCTAGTCCTTCCATGTCATCAATCCGAGGATCTTTGTGCTTCTTTTGAGTCTATAATAGCCCTTGATCAAAACGTGGCATCCAATCCTTCATTTAAGACCCTTGGATTGCATTTGATGTCACTCTTGATCCTGCGTGTGGCTTATCATTGGTCCACGTGTGCTTCTGAAGCTTCCTGACACCTTCTGATATCTTCTAGAAGTCCAATCATTGGTCAATTATAACTTAATCATGGTAATTTTTACTGGGTGAAATCTAGGGTTCGTTTTGCTACAGTAATTTCTGAAAATCGTGAGGACCAAAACTGCCAATTTAGTAAACTTGATCCAAGGACTATTCTTGACTATTTGTGATACTTCAAGGGTGAATTTGACTTTTTGAGCTTTTACTTTGGCTATTTGACTTCCCCGGCTTCGGCTTTTGACACTTTCCATTCTCGTGCTCGTTTTTGTTGGTTTTGTGTGATTTTGATGCCATTTGTGAAATATCCGTACCTGCACGATCACAAACACAAAATACACTTTTCTTTGGCATTTGTTAGTGATATTAGTCTATTTGGGTCGATATTTGGCCATAAAAAGGTGTGTCAATTAACACATACCAGAGTGTATAAGCTGACGCCGTTAGAATGTAAAATCTATATATATTTTTCTATTTTTCATTCATTAGTGTGGAACTTTTGGTGCAAGTTTGGGAAAAACCCTAAAGACGAATTTGGCTGTATTTTCAAGGGTTTTTCACCCTTGAATCCTCCATGTTCAATTAAAGATAAGTCCTCACTTAAATTAATCAATATGTCTATGTGTTGGTTAATTACATCTTATGCTTGTCTTTCAATTAACATGCCAGGCTAGATTTTTCGTGTGTTTGCTTAGATCTAATGAAACCTAATTATTAATTATTGGTTGATTGGTGTGTTATTACTTGTTTTGGATGAATGTTTCATCAATGTTAGGCTTAAGAAAACTGGCTAAACTCCTATATGGTAACATGCTTGAACGTCTTAAGAAACATGTAACTAATGCGTACTAGGTTATTAAGGTAGTATTTAACGCATGAGCCACTATTTATAATCCCTGTGATTAGGTGCTTAACGCATCGTTGTAGGTGGAGATAAGAGCTCATAGAACTGGGGAGATATGTACGCCACCCCATGAATTGTTAAGGAATACACCCGTCATCCACGCAAGTAATACATACACCAATTGACCGGTAAAAGATAGTTAGGGAGTAAGGAAATCTAAGTAAACACATTTGTCTCCATATAAGTTTTCACAACCACAATAGTTTAGTTATTTTATTTTTAATTGCAATTGTAGTTTTTGGGTTAGTTGACTAGCAACTAATTATGCCCACTCCTCCAAAACCCGAGATTTTACCTGCTTTCAAAAAAATATAAAAATACAAAAATAATCTTCCTTCACCCTTAGACCTTTTAGAGTAGTTTTCTAACCTAACGAACACTATTCCCTGTGAGAGAACGATCAATACCCCGTACTTAAAACTACACTATACTACACCGACCAGGTACACTGCCTGGTGGGATTGCAAGCTTATCAAGATCCCTTGAGAGGTAAAACCTGTTGCGTGGTCGGAATCCCACGTCATCACTTACTCACATTTATTATGTTAAAGTCTTTTAATATTAACCACCCTCTTTAACTTGCATCATTTTAGAGACAAAAGTGGATACTGGTACATTCTAATATCCTCAAATAAGCGTTTGGTTTCAACTTCAAAACAATTGCAAAATATACAAATAAACGTAGTTGGCATCAAATGGTAGGAAAACTGAAGTGTGTAAAACTGATTATTAACTAATCAACTATCGTTCCTTGACCAAAAAAACTAATCAGTTATCGTTTCTCAAGTGTCACACTAAAGTATATATTGGAATAGATCGAACTTATAAGGTGTTTGGGCTTGTGTTTTGAAACTGATATTCTGGTTGTTGTGTTTGCAAAATTTATACTTCTAGAATATAGTGTTTGGTAAACTATTTGAAGAGGGTGGTTATCTGCTACTATTAACAAGAAAATAAAGTTTTGCAAACGCAATTCCATACACCCCTAATTAAGAAAATAAACTATACCTCATCTTAATCAGGCATATTACCAGGGTTTTATTTATTCTTTTTAGGTTTATGGATATGGGTTTTATAGCTGATAATCTTACTTCAAGCTGCAATACTGAGTTTTGTGTTTAGAAATCTAATTATCCTAGGTTCAAATATTGAACCGTGACTAATTACCCTAACTACCTGCTGCAAAAATTGGCAATAGGAACGATAATATTATATTGCTTGCTAATATTTTAACTCATTCGACAGACTCTTACTAATATTAAATCATAAAACATTTATCTTTTTTGTTATTTATCAGTTCAACATGGTTTGAAAATTGCATGCTAAATGATGTTTATTTTCTAGCCAAGTGTGTAATGTGCTATTTTTCAACTGTAGTAGAATTGCATGCTAAATGATGTTCTTGGCTGTGTTTAAGTATATAAATGTTAACATGAGCTGTCAAATGTGTGGCAGTTAGAGGCAGAGTCATTCAGTAGGTCAAATAAGCTAGATGAAATGCGGTAAAAGTTGGAAGCTCTGAAATTGGGAAACATGTCAATGCAGTCAAAAGTTCTACAAGAAAAAGCTAAAAAGCAGGAGGATCAACTTAATTCTAAGATTAGATCACTTATCATGACTTGAACTTCTCTTTCTGTAGCGAGTAAGAGCTTGCAGGTAACTGAATTTTATATAAGACTATGCCTTTATTCATGATTAATAAATAATGTGGGTAGCGTGGTAGCACACATTAGGACTAGCATTTTGGTTGATTTTCCTCGAAGTCATGGACGCATCTCTTTTCTGGCACACGAGTATAATATTTGTTAACTATCTTACCTTGCAATATTTGTTTTCTTTCCCCTAAGTTAGGCTTACTGTCAAACTTACTTTGTTCCATTTGATTTTGGTTTTGGGCCACAGACCACACTCCATACTTAGCTTAGTCTTTTAGGGTCAACATATGTGCTATGTAAAACAACCATCCCTATAACCTGATGCACACCCTTACCATCGAACATTTAAACACTCCTACACCAGCAATCAAACACCCCTTATAGCACCAATTTGAATCTTGACAGCAACAACCATGAAAGCTAAGTTTATTTACCAAGTAAACACAAGTACAAGGGAGTGTTTGGGATTGCCATTTCTTAAGCTTATTCTTATATAATAACACCTTTATAACTGCATTTTTAGCACAAACAAGCAAATACACACAAGTTTTTCTCCATCCAAACACTTCAAAGTTTTTATTGTGTGTAAAAAACCAAAGAATCACTTTAAGGACACAATCCCAAACACCCTATAAGGATATAAGTAACACTTGTGACTATATCAATATATTGTATCACTTTAGTTTGATCGTAATAGTTCGGAAAGCTAATTAAAGTTCTCTGTTCCTAAGTAATTTTTAGATGATTCTTTGAGCCAAGACAAGTGAAGACATTTTTTTATTATCATTATTATTGTGTTGTATATCCTATCCACACCTGATTTTTTTTTTTAACGTTGTCCCTTTTTTTATTATTATTCAGAGTTTTAGATTAACAGAATAGATGTTATTATTTTATCTTTGCAGGTTGGAAGCACCACAGCATTGTAAAACATGCCCTGTTATGTGTTTGAGAAAAATGTAAGACATCCTTGGTGTTACTTGGATGAAAACTTTGTTAATAGAGAAATAGAAAGATAACCTATATATTTACAAACAATAAATGGATTGTATTTAAGAAGTACATTGCCGTGTTCGCTCCTTCTGTATCTTTTAATTACTTATATACTGAAAAAGAAATCTTTTTTACTAAAAAAGAAATATTTTTTTTCTAAATTATTAAACACATTATTCCTGCTTATTTGTTTGTGTAACTCAATGCATAATTTATTATGGTCTCTTTTGGGTTGATTAAATTTAAAACTTTGTCTGTCTTATATAAATTGAAACGAAATTATAGAGCTAGCCCGCCCATCGGGCGGGTCTTGAAGCTAGTATAAGTATAAAGGAGACCTCTCTTGCATTTTGTCTCTACTAGTGACTTGTATACTTGTCTCTTGTTTGTCTTAATTAATTTTCTCATTATCAAAATATCAACTTTATACATAATTAATCATTCAGAATAATTTGGTATACATGATATACCTGTTAGCGATACCTTTCTTATAATTATTCCTAATTGACTCTTTCGGGGAAATGTTTGCTACCTCAAGATTCATTATCTATGCCACTAGTGTGCGTGAAAATAGACAAAAGAAAATATGCTTAACTGTGTGTAAGCTTTACTATGTTCTTGAAACTACGTTAATTGTCACAAAAAGATAATTATGATATTTATTGCCTCTACTTTTTATAAGCTTTCAAACTACGTTATTATTTGGAACTAGTTGGGTATTTGCGGGCGTTGCAGTAGCGGACACTTGCAATTAAATTTACTAACGATCAATGTTATAAAAATTATTTATGATGTCAATTTAAATACATACCTGGACTCTAATAAAATCGCCGTTCAAAAAAAAAAAATAAATACCTGAACTACTGAAAAGGGTTCGGCTTATTTCCTAATAGTTCTTTACAAAAATAAAAAAAAAAAAAAAAAAAAAAAAAAAAAAAAAAAAAAAAAAAAAAAAAAAAAAAAAAAAAAAAAAAATTAAAAAAAAAAATAACGGAGTAACAACAATCCGTTGATCGCAAAAGTACCATGATGATCAAACAATGTAATCACTATATGTAAAATGGTACTTCGTACTAAGATATAAATTTCAACTTATACAAAATAGTCATTGTTGTAAAACGATATCAAGTTCGTCATCTCGACTCCAACATAACCTTTTTTTTTCTTCTTTTACATTAGTAAATTATGTCTTCAAACACCAAATAAATTGATCACCTTTTATTTTTATACTTACGAGAATATAATAAACATTTTTATAATAAAATTTCAAACTCTCATTGAAACTTAACTATGATTAAAAGACATTGATTTTTCAATTTATTAAAATAAATGATAATAATATAGATATTCATAATTGTAATGTTTATTGTTTTGAGTAAGGGTAGTGATATCTACATATACACTTTTACTTCATACACATAAATTTATTATGTGTATGAAGTAAAAGTGTATATGTAGATATCACTACCCAAATTTTTATTACTGTACGAAATAATTAAAATGAGAAAGGTGATAAATAATTATATCCGTACATTTCAAATGAGGAGGAAAAATTTAAAGGAAGATGCATTCATTGTTACTAGGCGAGTACCCGTGCATAGCAACGGAAATTCCTAGCGGCAAACAATTATAGATATGCAATATTGAGGTAAGTGTTTCGTGTAACATTCAAACATAGAACGTGAAAATATCAAAATATAATTGCAAAAGGTTTTAACATGCGATAATTCAACTAAGTACAAACGTGGATGTGGCGGTTATAGTTTTGGATATCGTGGTAAGTGTTTTGTGTTCCGGTGTCCTTTTTGGTAGTATTTTGTTTAGTTACGGTAGTCGATCAAAATGGTACAACAGATGCGGCGATTATAGATTTTGATAAAATTTTATTGGGTAATTTTTTTTTTCCCGTGAATACCTTGATTACTATTCTTTTATAACGTTCAACATGAACCTTTTTGACCCATTGAATTCAGTTTTGGCATGAAGCCTTTTTACCCTTTGCCAAAACTCATTGTGCCATCTTCAGATGTGGCTCATATTTCTTGTCGTTAATTATTGTTTACTTTATATTGCAATCCTTTTGAGTTAATACTCAAAAAGAAATGTAAGATATCCCTATAAGCTGTGATTATAGAATTACAGCAAAGAATACAAAATTATGACTTAAGTCTTAAACAACTTGTACATTTTTTTAACAGAAGGAAAAAATTAGAATTTCTTCTCTTGTAGAACCTATATTTCTTTGTTCCAGTTAAATAAAAATGCCAGTAACAGGCAAACTGTAAACATATCAATTCAAAACACATATAAGAAGCTCACTTTACCAAATAACTGCATAAACAAGTATCAGACATGTGAGTCTAAGCAAGGCCGGTTCTAGGGGTGTGCCACAAGTGCAATGGCACAGGGCCCCACTTTATTTAAGGGCCACAAATTTATAACTTCTTCATTATGTACACATGCAAAAAATTACTAGTTTGCTGCCTTGGAAAAATGAGACTATTAAAATAAGGGGTCCGTAACTTCGTTTGCTGCCATGTATCCATAATTAATAACCAACAAAGTAACTGAAAGTATCCCTTTTAGAGCACAAGGTGTAGGCTCGTTGTGTAGCCTCGTCGTCCTACGTGGAAATTTCAACGAGCTCGCTGCCACACCCCATGGTCTCGCCGTTGGGCAGGTTTTCGTGGCCACAACGAGGATATGATCTGACAATTGTGCAGGAAAAGTGTACGTTGAATGAAAAAATCAAACGGTCGAATGAAAAAATAATACCGTTTAAAATCAAACGGTCGAATGAATTTTTTTTTCTTCTCTTTTGTATACAAACTCTTCCCCTATAAATACAAACACAATTTCACTTAATCCTCACTACATCTCAACCTAAAATAAAATCTTCTATATATCTTCTACAATTAAACAAAAAAATGTCTCAAAACCCGAATGACGGAGGGTATTTCACGAATCTCCTAATGTCAAACCAACATCCATATGGGGGATCCTCAAGCTCTTCTACTCCCTCGTCGCAAAATCCAAGCCCTTCACCGCCATACGATTCAAAATTTTAATAGCAACTTAAACATTACCTAAACTAGGTATTTTGATCTACAAAAACAAAATCATGTTGATTACCGGAATGGAATCAATCAAAATATCATAAAAATTACCATGTTTCTCACACGGTAAGATATTAACCTTGTGGTCCATCACTAAATATGCTCAAAATTCCGTGCTAAACGAGGCCTACTTGTAGTTATGCACAGGGCCGCCGAAATTCACGAGACGGCCCTGAGTCTAAGATATCTATCATTCTGAGTTCTGAACTTGGTTTTGACTCCTAGCCAACCCATTTTAACTACGCATCCATTTCTAGTCACCTCTATTGTAACTTATTATTTCCGCCCGTCAACCATCTCTTTACAAACAAACAAACACTTCTCATTCATCCACGTGCTACTGAGATCTGATTTGATGAGATGTGGCATTTGTAAATTGAACAAAGAGAATAAACCAAGAACATTATACACCAGGCATAACCCTTCACCGTAAACATCGATCATCACAAAAGCCGCAACCTTCGATCTATAAGGTGCTAGTCATCTGATGATGCCATATAAGTCGATCTTAATTTTTTTCTTAAAAATTATTTTAAAACCATCCCAGGAAACGTACATTGCCGCTAGCCTAACATACACACAACAAAAAACACCGACACTACTATCTTTTCTCACCATCATCACACACTCATCACCATTATCACAGGCCAAGTGTGGCAGCAATGATGGGATGGCGGCATCGAAAAGAGCGACACTGCATTTTATTTTATTTTTTTATTTTATTTTTTTTTTGTTTAGCAACCAACCTATCTTGAAACCCAAGCGAAACCTCCCAAAAACCGGTTCACTACAAACAACCCCGAATGTGGAGGTGGCAACGGATTCAAAGTATGCAGTTGGAGGCGACATATTTATAGGCCGGCGGTAGCAATTATAGAGGGAGGTTTTTGTGTTTCGTTTAGGTTATAGAGAGAGATAGGGTTGAATTGATTTTTCAACTACTCGTTTAATTCTTTAAATTATATACACGATTGGCAAAAGAGGTGGGTTACAACTGGTGAAAGGATGTGGCCGAACTTTATGCAGCTTCTTTTATAAGTTTTACGAATTCTTATTTCCTTACTCAGTGGCCCGAAAATTATTGTCTTTTAAAGAATTCCTTAAATAAAAACTGAATTTTTAAGATTCCTTAAATAAAATGTATAGCCTAGCGTTTAAACTTCAACAATCTAATTTCCACATTGACTTTCAACATTTCAAGGGTAGAATAGGCAAAACATATTTTCAACATTTCACTTTTCTTGATTTTTTCACTTTTTCACTTTGACTATTTTTCCATTATAGATAGTTAAGATAAGATTAAGATAGTTAAGACAGGTGCAACTGTAATATTTGGTTGTGGTAATTTATCAATCTTTTCATTTTAATTATTCTTCTCATTTGATTATAGCATGTTACCGTAACATATGATTTTATTATCACTATAACATACATATATCAACTTAAACGATTTGTTATATTGTCAACAAAATTTCTTTAAAATTTTTAAGACAAAATGATGCACTCTTTATAGAGTAGTAAGATAAGATAGAACGCGTTAATTTGCAAGGGTGTGCACAAAGGCTCCTTTAGCACATTAATATTATTGACAAAAAACTATAGATATGTGATAATAGTTAGGGTAACACCTATACGGTGTCACAAATGGCCCTCTTGTTTTGTGGTTTTCGTATGGTGTTGCTGTAGTCTATCACAACTATTATGGTGTATGTCTTGTTTTGGCTTAACTTGTTACCTCGTGTATTTTGTTTGGCAAGTCGGTCTCGACTTTGCCCATTATGTTCGATGTAACTTGTTGTGTTCAATTTACCTCCATTTGTGAGGAGTGATATGAAATCTCTGTTCAAATATATATATATATATATATATATATATATATATATATATATATATATATTATAGTTCAAACTGCAATACTTGTTAGCATATAATTTCGACGTACTAAAAAAAGTATCTAGAACTATACTGTAACATAGATAAATTTGATAGCTTCAGCGTATACTAAAAATACAGACAAAAAAATTAGTGGAAAATAACAAGGGCATAATCCCAAATCCAAAACGATAGTATATACTACAAAACTAAAAAAGAGACAAAACGGCATGTGGAGCAACTAATTTTAGAAGTCTCAAAAGACACAATTTGTAGTATTAGAAGTCCCTATCTTGATTAAGAGTCTTGATATAGTTAACTAATCATGTTTATTCTCTTAAACATTCTCCTTAAGCCTTTAAACGACATTTTTGTAACATATTTTGTAGTATACGAGTATAACTTTTATCAGTAGCTATATTGTTTTTAACCTTTGTTTGACAAATACATTCATTAACCATTGATAACAAGGTGTTTAAGGTTATTTTGGTAATATTTGAATGGTGGTTGTAATATCTTATTATGGGTTTGTGGCATGAACAAACTTTGGTAAAACATTTTTTGGTCGTCTCTTATCGATAAATAATTAATGCGTCTCAAAATACATTTCTTAACTTTGAAAATAAACAAAGTTATGGTAATCCTCATGACTACATTCTCCGTCAATTAAATATCAAAACTATTAACTAAATTCTCTTTTGAATGGTTGAAATTTAGAACGGAAAATTATTTTTGGACAATCCAAATTATAAATGCGGATACGGACTACTTTTTTTGGGACAGAAGAAATATGTATTATTCACGAAAATTAAAACTAAACACATCAATCGTACACATTTGCTCTTGAAAGAACTTGAACCCGCAACATAGTGAATCGGGATGATGTAATAAATACGGTATCAAAATAATATATGCAAGCAACATTCTTTTTATAAAATGACAAAATTAGAACGCTTAAACAATAGTAAATAATTGAATCCCAGCTGATGGTTATAGAACAAGTTGTAGGAAAGCATTATTAACAAGTTGGTATTGTCTTTTAAGACAATATGCATTTCTATAAAAATTCAAGTTATTATAATTACTTCTTTTGTTTTTTGCTTTAACCGCATATAAGTGAGTTTGTTGCGTGCGGAAAAACAAAAACTCCACAGGCAGGGGACCGATGTTTGTTTTATATAAGCAATCTTTTCTTATTACTGTACTAATTTGAACGAAGAAAATTTAGTTCGACACTCGTTGTTAATGAAGTACTATTATGTTTCAATATATGAAAAAGGTTGGAATTTCACTTTTTTGTATCATTAACTTTTTGAATCGAATAGGGTTTCTTACGTGTATAAATGAGTGTTTTTATAAGAACAAAATGTCAAATAAGATATCTTAGTGAATTTTGGAGGTATAGTTTGTCTCTTACGCTGTGTTCTTCAGTTTGAGGCAAGGGAAACAGAAAAAGAACAGGAAAGGGAAGAGAAACAGAAAGGAAAAGGAAAGTTCAGTTGGCCGGAAGTTATGTGTTCTTGAGTTACATGAAAAGGAAGATAGCAAGGCCAAATTACAATCTTGCCCATTGTTTTCTGCACCAATCTTTCAAAAGAAGGGGCATTTTATTCTTTTCACCAACTACAGTAATACTAAATTCCCTTTCCGCCCAAATTTGGCCGGAAGATTATACCACAAAAAAATCCCCCACTTTCCTCTCTAATTCCATTTCCTTTCATCAATTTCCTTCCATAAAAAACTAGAGAACACAAACTATAGTAACAATCCTTTCCTTTCTCCCCAAATTACAACTCAAGAACACAGCGTTAGGGTCGGTAACTATCATACTTAGGAAATGTCGAAATGACTCTATATCGTCTTATTATACAACTTTTGCTTTCAAAAATAGTATGTTAGTGACTAATAAACATGTTTTTGCTTATCTAATGAGCAATGAAAACTTGAGTTTTGATTGGGAAGCCTAAAGATGTGATTAAATTAATGCATAAGCATGCTTGACATCATCTTGATAGCTGTAGTTAGATGACTCACTTTTTCACAAATCATCATGATCATGCCACACATGTTTAGGCATTAATTTAAGCACATACTTTAAGTCTGTCAATCATTTTCTTTTTCAGTGACATATATGCTATCTTGTACAGTTGTACTCTACGACAGTCAATAGGCTATTAAAATACACAAGAACTTTTAAACCATCTCATTTCTACACTTACATTAGCATAATATATCATTTTTAGACACGACAGTGAGTAGTTTAAAATACAAATACAAATACAAAGGTCATGTTTGGCAACAAGCATTTGGAAGCGTTTAGGAGCGACAAGCGGTAAGCATTTTAAATAAAAATCTTGTTTGGCAACACCTCAACAAGCGTTTAGATATTGTGTTACCGCTCCAATCTAAATGCTTCTTGAATAAGCTTTCCAGAATTGCTCCAAGCGTTTGGATATCGAAATTACATATATACCCTCATTTATTTAAATCATTTATTTTATTTTAATGTGTATATGACCTTTTTTGTAATTTTACACTTTATAATTATTGCTACAGCTACGTTACCAAACACGATTTTTAAATAAACAACTACTGCTTACTACTTACAGCTTACTGCTACTGCGAACTGCTTACTGCTACTGCTATGTGTCGCCAAACATAGCCAAAGTCTATAAAATAATCCCCTAATGTTTGGACTTTAGACTATTGATGTAGGTGTCATTTCAAATTACATACAACAAGATAAATTTAGAAAAATATTAGCGTAGTCATATGAGAAGAAAACTTGTAACAAGAAACAATATAGACGGCAATATTTTGTTTGATGCGTTGTTAATAAGTGTCTGGACCGTCTGAAAATATTGACCCAATGACTTTGGGCCGGCTCAGTCCAGCAGTAAATATATAAATTTTACATTGTTCTTTCCTATGTTACACTTGTTGTTTCCTAGGAAACATGTTTCAAGTTTGAGGCGATTCCTCGACTGAGAATTAACAAATCTTCTATATTTAAATTTTAATCAATCGATATAACAGCTTATGATTATCATGATTCGATACAGACTTGAAACAAGCATCACAAAATCCATATAAGAACCAAATGAACAATCCAATTTAATAATCCTACTTTAAACATTCCTGGAAAGAAAAATAACCCAAACAAAATGTAGGTGATGACAAAAAAAATTAAATAGGCCTAAAGAATTCATTGCTTGTTTGTTGAATAATCAAATTCTAACCACTCGTCGTTGCCTAGTGATAAAAAGGCTTGTGACTATCACACTAAAATGTGTGAGCTCTCAAG
Source organism: Artemisia annua (assembly GCA_014162995.1). Lineage (NCBI taxonomy): Eukaryota > Viridiplantae > Streptophyta > Magnoliopsida > Asterales > Asteraceae > Artemisia > Artemisia annua. The sequence continues at coordinate 52,756 of LBNU01014710.1, forward strand.
ATCAATTCATATTATGTGCAAACAACTCTGAAGTGATCACGCGAACCTTTTGAAAAATGAGGGCTTTTACCTGGTTTGAATATGTGTCGTTAGATTCAAACTCCGTGAATTAGTCAATTTGATATCATATATTTACCTTGTGTAAGTGTAAATAGTGAGTAATACCAAAATATTGTGTGTTTGTAAAGTGAAAACTCGTTATGAGACTAACGATATCAAGTTTATCTAAAAACACTTCGATGATTTTACAATTAAAAAAAGAAAAAAAAAAAAAGTCTGCACCTACCCACTCAAATAATCAAAATTTACCATATTTCGAATTACCAAAATCGACACTGCATGCAATCGAGTATGTGCGCGCTTCTGCGCACTCACTGCCATGTGTTCGGTTCCTGTGTGTTCACGAACATTTATTTTTTTAAATTGCAAATATTTTTAGAAGTGCACTTGCTTGCTTGGGCCTCACAAGTAGAATTTTTGGTTTGTTTGTGATTTTCTAAGCTTTTAGTGCGTATTTTTTACGTGTTTTATGGTAGTCTAGAGTTTTTTTTACGCTTTATGTGAAAGGAGTCAAAAGAAACTAGTAATAAAAAAAATGTGATGTTGATGCACGCAAGGGGATATGCGCGCGTCATGCCACTTTCAGCTTCACATTTAACGTCAATAACAACGTGTCAAGCAATCAACTAGTGCGCACAAGGCTTTCCTCGCGTTCTGTTTGTGCAAGCTCTGACCGTTTCCGCTTAACTATTTTAGTTTTTTATTGCGCTTCATGTCGTCTTTGATAATACACCCTCAAATGTCGTATTTCATGACACAACTTTTTAATAAGTCGATTCCTGATATTTTCACAAATAAAAAAACCAACCACATTAAATTTGAAGAAATAGTCGCCAGAAAATGGAGGTGTTATTTAATCAAATTTATGGAAGTAAGTGAAAACATAAGTGAGGTGGCAAAATAAAGAGAATTTGGGTGTCTGAATTAAGTCAATTAACGGAGCCCTCAACTCTGCTGCTGTCACGTGACCTGCTTCCCTTAAAAATGCTGATTCATCGCCTACCTTTACCATTAATATATACACACGTCACGTGTTCACTATTCGTCGTTACATTTGCCGTAAAGACTTACCGGAATCTTTTCTCTGTTTTTTATAGTTATTATTATACAATGATGTTTCAACTCACAAGATTTGATTGAATCTTTGTTTCCTTAAAAAGATTCACTGTGGATTTAAGTTTGGAGATAAATATTTTCATTTAATAAAATTATTTTTAGGTTTAAAACAAATCAACCAAAGTGTAAGAATATTGCATATCATTAATTTTAAGGAATTTGCTAAAGATGTAAATTATATTGTATACATTAATTCAACATCTTTTACGTTTGTAAAATAAAAAAAAGAAAAATTATAGATTTAGTAGTAAACTTGATCATGGTTATCAAGATCGCGATCTTGATCGTAGGATCGTACTATTTTACGATCATACATTGGTAAACCTTGCAAGATCTAAGTAGGATCGGAGATAGCATAGGATCGAAGTAAGATCGTAAGATAGCTAGTAAGATCGTAAATTCGCTATCGATCCCGATCCTACTGTAAAGCCTAATTTTTATTATTAAACAAACTTTTTAGTGAAATTAATCCTACTTCCTAAATTTTGACAGAATTTTACCTTTTTACATGACCCAACTTTACTCTTATCATATTTATTTTCTACCCAAATCGTTTATCAAATGACTGAAACATGAAGTAATTGCACCTATTGCATTTTTATATTAATACGATGTTTAACCTTTGAAATTTTCATCTATATTCATTTAAATTGGTCTTTTATATCGAATTTTATATAAAGCTATATAACACTACAACCCCTATATAAAAATTTTACATTTTTGTAGGATCTTACGATCCCGATTCGATCATACGATCTCGATCTTGCGGAGACAAAAACGATCCTAAGTAGGATCGCGATCTTGATAACCTTGAACTTGATCTCAATATACACCTTTATGTTAAAAGCTTAAAATGGTGACCTTGTATCAGTATGAGACGTGTATACGGACTTAAAATCCTATTCAGTCTGATAAGATATGTCACTGAAAGAAAGTGATTCTGTTTCACTCTCTTTTTTATTGTTTAAATAACCATGGAAGTATAATTTTTTAATTCAGACACAACCCAATCATGGTATCACGTGATTGTTTTCACCCCTTAAACTGACCATCTCAAAGTGTATACATATTGAGGTTTGAACGCTAAACTTATTGATTCTCTATCGGCTCTCATTGACACGTTAATAAATTTGAACTTGCTATAAACAAATTTGATGGCTCTCATCGACATCGTGTGTGAAGGAAAATTGATTTTCTAACAACTCTCAATGATGCATGAACAAATTCAAACTTGTAACATTTCACTTCAAGTTACCCGTCACCGACCAAAGTCGTCTTGAGGAGACAACAATAGACTGTATTGCTAAAAAAGTCCTTAACCTCCCATTATTGACACGAAGCTGTAACCCATTTACAAAAATATTGACTAAACTAGTATTATTCGTGGACTATAATTTCATAAAAATATTTCATACTTGTACTATATTTTGACTTAAATAGCATAAGTTATGGACTATAATTTCATACTACTACTTTATTTGCCAAAAAAAGCATGATTTGTGGACTATTATTTCATACTAGTACTATACCAACTAAATTGTCAACTAAAAACATTAGTTCCTTAATTTACGTATCACATAAAACCAAATAAAATCTTCCCCTAATGTGAAACGTCCTACTTTCACAATTCAAAAAAACAAAAAAATCTTGCACTTTAATTGCCGATTACATTGTTATTTTGAAAATATTCAAAAATAAAAGATTATCACTTTCCATATGTAAAAATAAAAAATAAAAAATTTTAAAAATAAGTGTGTACCAGCCTATAAAAAAGCATGTTGGGTGCAGCCTTACCTCCTTCACTCTTCACGCCACTTTCTTTCTATCTTCCCACCACTCCATAAACACACACACACTCAAAACACACACTTATAAAAAAATCTTCCAAACCCTCGGAAACAAATGCAAAAACACATCTTGTTTATAAAAATTTTTTTATAAAAAAAAATGTGTGATTCCATCAAGTTCACTGAACACAAAACCCGCACAACAATCTCCGGCGCGTGCACTCCACGCGTTGTCAGAATCTCACTCACTGACCACTACGCGACCGACTCATCCAGCGACGAAAGCTCTTGCGACCGAAAAAGAGTAAAAAAGTTCGTCAAGGAACTCAAATTCGAAAACACAACTACAGAAAGAGTGACGTCACGTAAGAAGAAAGTCGCAGCATACAATGACGTCACCGCGGTTAAAACCAAGGTGGTAAATAAGAATGTTACTGTTAAAAACGGTAAAAAATATCGTGGCGTGAGACAAAGACCTTGGGGCAAATGGGCGGCTGAGATTAGAGACCCGGTGAAACGTGTGCGTCTCTGGTTGGGTACTTATGATACAGCAGAAGAAGCTGCTATGGTTTACGACCACGCGGCTATCCAGCTACGTGGACCTCACGCGCTCACTAATTTCACACTTCCACCTTCGCCGGCGCGTGAGAATCACGCGCCGGCTACTTCTTTTAGTGAAGAGTATTCACATTCGCAGTCGCATAAAGCCGTGAAGTCGCCGAAATCTGTTTTGCGGTCTGCTTCTGCTTTGACCGACGAGTCAACAGCTGAGTCGACTCAGAACGAGTCGAATGATGACGTGGCAGTGTCGGGGAGTTTTTCTGGGTTTCATTGTTTTGATACGCCGCCTTTTGAGAGATGTTCGGATGATTTGTTTGATGATTTTCCGGGTCTTTTTGACCCGGGTATGGATACGAGTCCGGGTTTTGGAAACACTGACACGATGTTTATTGAACCGGGTTTCGATGCCGGGTTTGGAAGCTGGGGTGCGGATGAGTATTTTAATGAGTTTGGGGATGTGTTCGGGTCGGATCCTCTTGTTTCGCTATAGGATGTTCCGTTTTTGGTTTGGATATGAAGAAATTTTGTACGGATTTAGGGAGTTAAATTATTTTGTTTATTATATATAAATAGTAGTATTATTAGTAGTAGTTATTAATATTATAATTATATATAAAGATATATAGGTGAACTCCGTTACCGTTGAAAGTAACGGACGAGTTGTTAATTTATGTGGATGTTTTTATGGTTAATTAAGTTATGGCACGTGTTAGCAGTCGTGACCGAAAAATGTTGATGGTATTTTGAATTAGGTGAAGGAATGAAATGAAATGAATGCTACGTGTTTTGATCATGCGTTATCTCATTTTCACCTTATTATTGTGTCTATTATGGTGTTTTTGATAATTGAATGTTGTTGCTTAATTTGTACGACTTGTGACGCATCGTAATAGTGTGTCCATAACTCTTTTTTATTTGGTCTCTTACTGTTCATTGCTCAAATAAGCTAGTAGTTCGGGTTCAAACCTTATCAGATATGAGAAATGAAAACTATCCGTTTACTCGATTTATTATATGTTGGGTTTTTGTGTTCATTGTCGTGATGGTTTCGACATAATAAGAAACTTGTCGAATGACAAGAATCTTGCTTACGACATGTAATAACGATGAAATCGATTATTCTAGAGTGTGGTGATTACGTTGATAGATATCGGTACTTTGTTGTCTATGTCCACTTTTTGAAACCAAGATAGGATTGGCTTGGCTCTATAGGTCATTGTTACGGTTGGGACTAATGATGACGATTTAGAGAATATGAAGGTTGATGTTACCGACTCTAGAGGTCATTTTTATAATATTATGTTCGGCTCGAGCTCGACTCGATAATTTGACGAGCCTTCATGAGAGAAGCTTGAGCTAGGCTTGAGAAAGTTAAAATTCGGATCAAACTCATTTGTAATGATGTGTTCTTTTAACCAACTAAAATCTACATAAGATAAAATATGAATTCGACTCGAGCTTGATACTCTTAGGGGGTGTTTTTTTCTACTTAATGAGTAGGTCCAAACTCTTGTTTAATCTTAATGAAAAGGTCTAAAAAAACTCGACTTGATATTTTAGGCATGAGCTCAAGCTCAAGGAGCTCTGCTCAAACAAGCTCGGCAAGTTCAAACTCGTACTCGATAAAAACTCGACTTGATTACACTCCGGTCATTTGGCCATGTTTTAATCCGTAAATATCACTAGAATTAAGTCACATCATAAATAAAATTATGAAACAACATATTGTTACTTTACTCATGTACACTATATATTATTGTTTAGATATTTCCTAAAATGGAAAGAATAAATCTTTGAATTATTGAATACAAAATTCTACTTTTAAGAAGCAGTATGAAATGTGGGGTGACGGTGGTATGTTTTTTTTTTTTTACATGTTATGGAATATATTATCTGATGAGGTGTTTGGTTCTTGGGAAATGTTGAATAAAAAATCAGGTTTTGTAGGCATGAGTCAACTCTCTTCTCTTGACACCTGCCCCTCGATCTTTAATTCTTTGGTTCAACTTTCCTCCTTCCTGCATTATTGGGCTTCAACAAAGATATTTTTTTTTTACTAGAGATTTTGAAAGCAAAATGCGAAAAAGACTTGGTAAAATATCTTATTTAGGGCTAGGGGTGCCAATTCTCGACACGACACGATAAACGATATTAATACAAATAATGTCAAAAACGTCATTTGCATTATTCGGTCTCTTCTAGTTTTGATAATCATAAAATACAAACACACGTTACGTAAAACTACGTTTAATAAGTTTTTAATCGAGAAAACTCGTTTTCGTTTCCAACATCACTTAAGGTATGTAAAACATCTACCAACTTGTGTATGTGATCAAAGAACTTATTTTTCACCTAAACTTTACATTTTCATGTCAAAAAACATTTTTACAAAAGTATTTTTGTATGATTTAAAGAAATGTTTTCAAATTTCAAACTCATAACAGCCATATTTCCCGCTCAAAACCGACAGAAATTTTTCACCAGATAAGTTTTCACCACGTCAAGACAAAAATGGGAACGTATGTCGGGACGGTCCCTTAAATAGGGCGACGGTCCCTTATCGATACGGGACCGTCTGGTAGTTACGGGACTGTGCTCTCTCTCCTGTCGTCTATAAATACAGAACTGTTGTTTTGCTGAAAACTTTACCTCTTATGCACTGAAACTTTCTGTATTGCAAATTCCTTTCCAAAACATAGTCTTTGATCACATTATCGGGTTCTTAGTTTTTTACTAGTGATCACACTCATCATTCTTCTATAGTGCAAGAGAAGAACATTCGTTGTAGTCAAGAGACGAAGTGTTAAAGAAGAGTCATACTCATCGTTGCGGATTCATCATTACTTCATGCATTAATTCTTGTATGTAATAGGACTTGAGTGCAAGTCTTATATTGTGTGTGGAAACTAGAAGGGGGGTTGAATAGTTTACCGGTTTTTAGTTTCGTTTTACTTTTTAGAAACTTAACGTGTAATCAATAGATATATACTAATATGCAATAAGTAAAGAAGAGTTAAGAACAATCAAACCACAACACAATCGTTTATCGTGGTTCGGTCTACAAGGACTCTTTTTCCTTGCCCTACTCCACGCCCCGAGTATCCAACTCGAGAGTTAATCTCACTAGTCAACAAGCTCCTTTAACACCGGTGGAGAAACCTTACACGTCGCTTACACAATCTTTTTCCGACACAAAGCTAAATGTCGAGTTCTTTTACAAGGGCACAACCACTCCCGTTTCACTATGTATTTTGAGGACTAAAATACTAACCGATCACTCTATAATGAATACACTCAATGAAACAATAATAACAACACTAGTATACACACTTTGTACACTACACAAGTATTCCGACTTTGCTTGGAGACTTGAATGAATTTGTGATCTTCTTGCTACAAAAGAATCTCACAAGAATGAAGTATGAATATGTTAGATGTAAGTAGAGTGAGTATATGCAATGATATGTATTAGAAGTGATGGGAGAATGAGCTTGGAATGGCTTGCTATTTATAGGAAAACAAGATCAGTAGACCACGGATCCGACGGAACCAAGCGTATGGTTCCGTCCTTGTTGTCGTTTGGATCCGTGGATCCCTGACAACATATCTTTCATATAATCTTACAAATCTAACCAAAGATCTTACCATATCTTCCATGGATACATTGAGTGTATATCTAACTCAAATCTTCAACATATCTCAATAAGATCAAGCTACAATACAAGAAACATGATGCTATGTATGATGTAATAAAAGAATTCTAAATATGATCAAAAATCATTTTAACTAGAAGTAAAAAGAACAAGTTAAAGGTTATGTTTATGTCTAAACAAAATGTGTAAAATACTTAAACTCATGTTTATAACTTGTTGCTAAACTTTACCTTATATTTTGTCGTTAACAAAACATGGTAAAAGATCGTAAAATATAAATAACGTTTTTAGGACGATATTTGTATTAACAATCTCCCCCTTTTTGTTTACGACAAAACATAAGATTATATTTTAGCAACTAGTATGAACAAGATGTTAAGTCTTTTAGACATTGTTGATGAGTTAGTTTTATGCAACATTTTAATGAATTTGTTTTAACAAGTTTTACCCATTTTGTTAAAGTTTAAGATTTATGGTGTATTCGTGGATAATCGTGGAATATTAAAACACGCATACAAGTAGTTGCAATATATACAGATATTCTCCCCCTTTTTGTCGAAGCAAAAAGTAGAGATGCGCCTTGCGGAAGTTTTTGTAATCCTTGGTACCTAAGCTCCCCCTTGGACATTACTCCCCCTTTTTGGGGTGCC
>LBNU01014712.1:13240-29037 GCA_014162995.1 Artemisia annua
CAAAGAATAACAGTCACGTTTAAATAATGTGTGACAAACTTGAGTATATAATTTAGCCACATACACAATTACCTCATGTGACCATATATCTATTTTGGTCACACTTTTAAATTGTGTGACATATATTTGTCACATATGTATATCTATAGTGTGACTAATGTTTCGAGCTCATTTGTATCTATCACACGTCTCGAATTAAAAGTGACTAAATAATCCAAAATTTTTTTTCCAGTTACCTCTAGTCACATAAATATTCAAATGTGTGACAATAGAATTCCGAAATGGTCACACAAGTCGGATCAAGTGTGGCTGTTCATTTTATTATGGTACATTTAGTCATGTATAAATGTTACAGTGTGACATTTCAAAATCGACCATGCGTGACCAATAGAACTTTTTGTACTAGTGTATTGTATACAAGATAAAATAATCCAAGTATTTATTGGATCATGCATCTAGGAACTGAGATCTTAAATTTAATTACAATATGATTTTGTTTAAATTAAGATAACTCCCGAGTACACCTGACATTAAGTGGGAGCACTTAGTTGTTTCTCTTAAATTCGTATGTTGTATAACATATTGAAGTTATCATTCCATCTAAGCTAGATATTAATCCTTAAGCTTGGAATGAAACTTCACTTAAGAATTTAGGGAATAAAACAAATGACTTTGGAATAAATGTTTATTGGAATAAACATATGCAGTAATTAAGTCCAACAAAAATGCAATATATCATTAAAGCAATTCTTAGAAGATATATTTCACTTGAAATAATTTATTACATGGATAGAAACCTTATGTTTTAACTAAAGATTCATCATGTATGTATTATATTGTGTATATGACTCGTTGTTACTTTTTCACAAGAACAAGATGAGCTAACAACAACTTTTTCCTTTTGAGAGTATTTAGATTATTGTTAATACAAATGTTTACGAATTATAAAGCATAATATTGTATGTGTACACTGATGCTAGAGGATAATAAATTCTAGTAAAGTAGAGTTTTATCATTTATGATAAATCTGCTAAACTAGATATGCTCAGCTAAGAGCATTGTTGCATTATACATAAAGGAATAAGAATACTTTACATTTTAAGAAACTGTAATGATGATTGTCAATATGTCGTTGACTTCTAATACCTTATGCAAGGTAGGGCGACATCTCCATACTATGATTTGCAATAGTATGAGCATATGAGATAAGACACTCATCATACGTTTCAAATCCCTCACTATATGTGAAATTTGAAACTAGTATTCGGAAAGTTTACTCAGGTGAATATTTAGTTTTCTTGTAAAGAAAAGTTGAGAATGTTGGAAACATTAGACTACAACTTACTAATTAGTCTCATGCATATTTGTTTTTAGTATTTGGATAATTGGGATTGAAAGACAATTTTTACTTTATGATGAATAAAGATACTTGGGTTTGTTATTCATTCATATAATAATTGTTATCCTATATTTGCATGTTTAATCCTTGAATGACTTATCATTCTAAATTTGTACATTGTCGGTTAACAATATGGGAATATTGTTATGTAAGGCAAATATGAGTGTTGTTTATATTCTATGAGAATGTGGATTGTTCCCGCCAAACTCATATGTATTCACAAGGGATGCATATTGGATACCCCAACTTTCGAACATTTACTTTTGGATCCTTGTCATGAGTAAGATGTTGAAAATGGTTTAACAAGTCATCCTTAGACTTGAGATACAAACAAGTTCTGCATGTGTGGATATCACTTTGTGATTATAGCCAAACATTGTCCTGAAAAAGGTAGTCATAAAAGCTATTTTTCAGAGTGAATGTGAAGCAGCATCCACAACACTTGTAGTGAACAAAGGATTTGTTCCTCCACTTGATAAGTGCAGAATGATACCATGGCGCCTCTCCAGAATTAATCAGATAATTGTGTGGCCGCACCCAAAGGGTAATTTTAAGATGATTCTTAATTACATTTGGTATATCTGAATTAATTTCTAGAACGAGAATCTAAATGGTTAAACTATATGGAATGAGTTAGGATCCATATCCATGGTTTAACGGTATCTGTAACAAAGGGATGATAATGACAAGTAATACATAACCATTAAAAGCTGAGATTATTCTTGAAACTACTTATCTCAAGTATTTCTAATTTATGACAATAAGTGTGTTACTAGACGTTGCTATTGTTGGTATAAATGTAAGTCCGCTACTCTAACTCCCAAGTAGGAGCTGTTGGAATATGGTAGTTGGATACGCGTGTTATACGACTAGAAGTATGTGAGCCTATTGGGGGCACACACATTAAGACACGAAGAGCATGTTTATTATGTATTTAATATATGTAACTCGTTTATATTTATTAAATATATAATATGTTTCACGAAATAATTTAATTATACGTTAAATATTAAAGAGATGGACTTAAGTGTTCCAAAACTAAACCCGTGGGGTTTCTCCCTTGTGGCCGATTCGTTGGAATCGGATTGATGAAAGTTGAGGAGGTTATAGCTTAAACTTGGAGGACAAGTTTATGTGCTATATAAACCACCTTAACCCTTTCATTAAAAATACAGATCGACACATGCTCGTACAAACAAAAACCAACTCTTTAGAGCACCAGCAGTGGTAACGTGGGGATCCACGTTAAGGCTTATTAACTCACGTTATCCTTGCGTTATTGTTGTTTTGACTTGCGTTAGCTGGGCGTTAACGTGGGGCGTTACCCAGTTAACGCTGAGTTAAGGTGCCTGTTTGAAGGAAAAAAAATCACTTCTCCCTCCTAAATGAAGGAGTGTTTTTGTAAATTGTTGTTGAGTTAAGGTTGAGTTATTGTTGTGGGTGTTTTTTTGTGAGTTAAGGTTAAAGTGTTAAAGCTGACGTGGCCGATTCGGTTATCTCCGATCTCTCACAACCAATTATATATTGTTTTCTTTTCTTCTCTGTGATGACAAAACTAGAAAGCAATATCATATTGCATGCAACATTCATATATATTTCTACGTATGCATGTATGTGGTTTACGTGCATGCATTATATTGTTGCATCCACCAATCCATTTATCCTTCTTTTGTACCGATTCAAAACGGAACCTACTTATGTTTCTTTTGGATCGTTTTGGGTTTAACAAGAACGCGTGGTGTTTGATTGTTTAATCGTGAAGTCAAGGCTAGCATACTTGGCGTGCTTGTTCGACGTGTTGTGTGAGCAACCGTAAAGGTATCTATTTTAGATACTTTAATATTCAAGAATAATCGCTAAAAGGTACGCTTTTATTATTCGTACTGTGTTAACTTATTTGTCAAAACTAGATCCATCCGCTGCGCACTCGTAGCTAAATAAGTTACCTAGAATTATTAAATCCCAACAGGTACATCCAATTTTTAATGCTATTAATAAAAATGAAATATGATCAATGGATTAAAAGACGAGAGTTTAGTCTATATATTCAAGTTAGTTTAGAGGTCCATCACAAAATGTACTAAAATTTAAAGAGTAAAGCTCTCATCCATTTACTCATTACCCCTGGTTTAAAATCTTATGTTATAGCTTCTTTATTGCTATTATCTTTTATGATATCAAGCAGAAAATATTTAATAACTTTTGGATTATTTAGCCGCGTCTTAGAATCGTAATAATCGATTTTGAGAGATTTGGCTAAAACTGTTTATGGTTATAATTATTTAGGATCAAACTAATCATAGTACTATCAAAGCAAGCATTTTAATGTCTTTAAATAAGTCCGCTACGATTATAGCTCTTCAAGTTATAATAATCACTACGCAAGCACATCCAGATACTTAACGAATGATATAAATCTCCGCTTTAATTTTGTACAAGTTTGTTCTCAAATTAATTTGTTTTGAATCTAATCATTTAACTTTCCAATCTTTGGTAATACAGGTTGCTCTGTGGCCACCTGCAACTGAACCGCAGCTATGTTTGGGGAGGAAATAAATATCATCTTTACTCGTATATGCATGGTTTTTTTTTTTTATTTTATTTATTTATTTATTTTTATTTTTTTTTATTTTTTTTTTAACTATATAGTGTGTCAAGTTTAAAAATTAACTTTGATTTAGGAGGACATAAACTAGGCAATTGAAATCTCATTTTTGATACCCTTTGTCAAAGACAACAAGTGAGAAGTAAGAGTTGATTTCTCATCTATATTTATATACTAAAAGCTTAAGTAGTGTTATAAATGTAAAATGGTCATGATTAATGTGGGAGTCTTAAAGATGTATGGGATAAAGCAAATTTGATACTGGCTCAAGCAAAATTGAGTCCTTGAATTAAATGTTGAGTTTTAGTTACTTGAATTTCTATACTCAGTTCACCGAATTAAATGTAACAATGAAGATGAACATGAAAGGTGCCTGCGGTTATGAGTATACCAACCAACTCTAGCAATTAAAACAAAAAAGAATATAAAAAGATGGGCATTCAATCCCATGTTTACCCTTTTTTCACTGCCCTATATATACACAATCATCACACACACAGTTTCTTCACCCGCCACAGCCACCGGAATCTCATAGTAATCACATTTCCATACATCACCAAGACTCGAGAAAAAAAAGATCTCAGGTTCTAATCACGTCAAGTTAATAGATCCTTAAAGATCGGAAACAAGAACACATCATAGATCTATATGAAGCCCACACTTCTTTTTAAATATCCGAACTTTAAAAGAACAAACAAAAAAATCGGTTTTCATCTCTCTTTTCATTCGGTTAGAACAAGAAACGAAAACAAACATTAATATAACCCTACCCGAGATCTCATTTAGAGATCTTGAAGCCGTTATCACAAGTTCTTCAAGCTTTTGTATTTCGTGTTTCGTTAAAGAAAAGAAGAAAACGTGGTAAAACAAAGTGGGGCTGTTGTGATTACAAAAGTGGTGCTCGGGTATGCTTAATGGTTATCAAATCTGTGTGCTCTTGATTCGATTTAATCAGAAAATGAAGACATAGGTTAGGGTACGGTTGTGAGTTGGTGTTTGTGATGTTCGTTCAGTAGAGATGGTGATTCGGCTTGATGATATGATTATGGAGATGAGATTAGTTATGTGTTTGAGGCGGTTTACATAACTGTGTGTGTTTAGGGTTAGGCTTATAAGTTATAACCAATTTTTGATTTATCATTGTTATAGACCTATGGATCGGGTTATTTTATTAATTGGGCTGACTTGCTTAATGCTTTGGGCTTGATTATATGTGTGCCAATGCTTCGGTAACGATGGTCATTTATCTTATTAAACAAACTTGAAGGTGTGATAATTATTATTCAACTCTCATTAATTACTTTCGGTTACGTACATATTTTGACGAACCCAATGAAATATTACATCCACTTCATTTTTGATAAAAATGGACAAAGAAGGTCTCCTCTTATAGACTAAAGTAATTTTTGATTTTGAATGTCGAGATGTTGCTTGTGAAATACTCTACATAGTACCACCTTTTTTTACTAATGAAAAATTTCATTAGTAATTCATCAATGCAAGAAAAGATTAGTAAAAGTGATTGAAATATTACATCATTTTTCTATCAACATGTAATGATTAAAAGAAAATCATTGTTGATTCACTATTCGAATATGATTCAAAATAAAAAACTAACAAATTATTTATGATTGAAGTTTAGTATTGGGCAGCAAAATAAAAGAACCTACCCGAGACCTTTTAGATTAAGATCTTGAAGCCATGAAACAAGTCTTTATTTTTACTTCAGATTTGAAACCGTGTTCAAAAGACAAAATCAAACGGGCCTGAGATTGTTAGTATTTGTGAAGATGGGTGGTTTCCTTTTGATATAAGTGATAAAATGACGGCCAATATTTTTATGGTATGAGAAACTATTGACAGACGGGACGAGATATGATTTTGACTGGGCAGTTGTAGATGGAATGTGAGAATCAGATTTATATGAGAGAGAAGGAGAAATGGTTTTTAATTCTTAAGGTATTGTAAAATGTAGTTATGTAAAAGAAAGAACATAACATGAATTTTCTCAAGTAGATTTAGATATTATAAAACTATCTTATAGTATTGAGTTTTAATGTTACACTTTGTCCGATATGGTTTTAATATGTATAGATAACGGAAAAATGAGACTGAAGACTAACTAAGAGATCATGAAAACCTCCACATCGTCATTTAGATATGGCTAATCGGTTTTACCTTTTTATGTTATTTTATTTTATTTTTAAAACGACTTCTTTTTTTGTTTTGTGTTTCATAAAAATGGTCTTTAGACCATAAAGCATTTATAGTTCAATTCATTATTACTTATTTGAAGTTAAAGTTGAAAACACTATGCAATAAACAATTAGATACAGGCTGTGTGTATCACATGAGTCTGAATGCCTTGGTTCTTTTAAGTTTGCAATTCTTTAAAATTTTACTCCAAATATTAATAATACCTTCTTTCAACAAAAGTTGAAAGTAATAAACATCAAATACCTTCTGAAGTAAGAAACATTGATTAGATTTATTTTGCTTTGTCAATAACAAAAACTTCGTGCTTTTCGGCATTCACAAATCACTACATGAAATGATCTTGGGCTGAGCAAGAGCTTGCTTTAATGTTGGTAATCAATCACTTGACAATAACAACAAAATAAACTATAAGCTTCTCAAGAATCGACAAAGTCTGCCCGACACACTCTTGGTTATACATTGTCATATATTTAGCCATCTGCACAAACATTACGCATAAAACACGTACATACAACCTTTGTGCATCGCACAACATGTCAAAAATTAATGTTGAACATTACAATATGAACACTTATATACAGCCCGTGTGCAATGCACGGGTCTGAATGCCTCGTATATATAAAGAATGAGTTCCCCCTATTGAATGTGAGCATTAATGTCATAAGCTAAGAAACTCAAATATGTAGTTTAAGCTAATGAATTTAGTACCGCGGAGCTTCTTTTGAAGCTTATTCATTAATCTTTTGATTTCCTAACCAATTGCATAGTAAATATCAAGCATTTATAAGAGTCTCTTCACATGTAGTCTTTTAATATTAATAAGTTACATAAACTATTATCTAGCTATGAATAACACACCATTCAACATCCATCTACATCCAAAATTTCTTATTCGTGATGTTTATGGAAGTTGAAGGAAAGGTATATCTTCAACCATTCCCTCTACATCCAAAATTTCTTATTCGTGATGTTTATGGAAGTTGAAGGAAAGGTATATCTTCAACCATTCTTTACTTTGGGAAGGTGTCAGTTCAAAATATATTAAGTACAAATATGCTAACGATCCTGAATGTTATTGTAAAATTTATGTTTGCAGTGGGTGGTACAAGGAGCACTTGACGTTGGAAGCTCATCATAGGAACAAGAAGTTACTGGATTTTCTTTTGTAAATTGTTTAGTAACAGGAAATGATGCATGTAAATTGGCGCGATGTACATGGGCAGATTCATGTAATGTTAATTAGTAATTTCCGTTTTTAAACAATGCCACTGTTTATAATGTTAATATTTTGGCTTTTTAGTGTTTTACAGAAGTAGAATTAATTTGAGATCCAATCTTGAAGATGAAAAGATACTCAAGTTTGATGTCTTCAGTGGCGGATGGATGTTTCAGGGAGTGAGGAGATGAAAATAACCTAAATTAGTTAAATATATTAAGTGCAAATATGCTAACGTTCTTGAATGTTACTGTAAATTTATGTTTGCAGTGGGTGGTACAAGGAACACTTGACGTTGGAAGCTCATCATAGGAACAAGAAGCTATTGGATTTTCTTTTGTAAATTGTTCGGTAACAGGAAATGATGCATGTAAATTCTGTAATGTACATGGGCAGATTCATGTAATGTTAGTTAGTAATTTCCAGTTTTTAAGCAATGCCACTGTTTATAATGTTAATATCCTGGCTTTTTTAGTGTTTTATAGAAGTATAATTAATTTGAGATCCAATCTTGAAGATGAAAATGAGTTTCATGCTTTAATGTGAGCATTAATGTCATAAGCTAATTAGAAACTCTAATATGTAAATTAGTTCATCTTATTCTACGTTAATGTTGAGCTTAATGTGAAAGCTTTTAATAGCTTTTAAAGTTTCATGCTTATTAATTGAACTAATAAGTTATCAACTTCTTTTCAAGTCTCATTCATTTAATCTTTTGCTCCTTTTATTTGCCTTCAAATAAATACACAAACCCTTCAATCACCATCATTGGAGTATAAATAATACCATTTGAGAGCAAAACTCCTGAGTTGTTTCTGTTGCCACACCGGGTTCATCTCAACCTTTATTCGATCAAAACAAATCATAATAAGCAAAAACAAACTAAAATTTAATGAATGCTTCTTTTCTTTAGTTGTTATTACTGAGTAGTGTGTTAATCAAAGCCATTATGTTGGAATTTTATCTTTCAGTTAGTTTTGTCTGTTATAGAATATGGATCTTATGCATTGTTTACAAAGTTTGTAGGTTTTTATATTGCGAGTGTGTTTGTTTTGATGCTTTTGTTCATAGGTTTATGGATTTGGTTGATTAAACCTTTTATTGCTATTGGTTTTCCTTTTTAATGCAATACGTGTATCTAATCTTTTGAATGAAAGAATTAATTTCCAGTTTTACTTATAGTATAGCATGTTGGTAATGATCAAATCTTTTGAATGAATGAATTGGTTTCCAGTTTTACTTATACTATAGCATGTTGGTAAACTAATCACCTTTATTTAACTTGAAGGAAGTACTTCTCATTTGGGTGTCTAAATTATGGCAGAAGCATTTGAATGCTTATAAGAATGTGTTGTTGTTTCTGATGGTTTAAAGGCGTGGGAGGTGCTTTCTAATCTGATCCAAATGATCCTTCGAGGCCTGTGCTTGATATTCGATGTCAATTAAGGCTATATAGAATTGCGACGAAAAAATAAAAAATAAAATAAAATCTTAACTCTATTTTTCTCTCCAAAAATGATGATTATGCTTGATCATATTTGTTCCGCTCATCTACAAGAATTCACTTGATTTGGAGCCTCTTCATGACATGAATTTACTGAGAAGTTTGCTCGATTTCGATATGGTTGTTATGGGGATGGGTTGATGAAGGCAATTTGGAAAAGCTTACAAGCTCACTTTTTGTTTGTTGTTTTGTATAATTCTTTTTTGCTGTTGATTGAATGTATAGAATGTGTTTGTTTTCATGTATTCTGTTGGGCTTATTGGAGTATAATCCCATCTGCTTATGATCACAGTTTTTATTAGTTTTAACTTTTAACTCTCATAAATTGAATGTTCAGAGAAAGTGGCCAATAACTTATGCTTTATTTGAGTTTGTAACTAACTTTCCATTTAGGGACAACATGGGAAAGTTAATAAGTTATACATAATATTTAGAGGTTGTTCAAAAAAAAAGGGTGTTGTATTTGTCTTTTGGGTTAAAACAGTTCATGTGGGTGTTTGGATATGCACAAGGTGAAAGTTGACAGTGGTTTGATCTTTTTTTATTAAGCGATGTTCTGTAATGTATAAAAAATATTTTTTGTCAAAAAGTTGTAAGCATTTTATATAACCAATCCCAAACATCCCTTTAGCTGACTAAAATTAATCAGTATTGCATATGTAAATGGAATTGCTAGGCCGAGCTCATTTGGCAAGAGGTTAGCCGGTTAAACTACATATATTAGCTATGGTTATGGACCTTTGTGAAATACACATGAGAGGTTGGTTGACTATTTTCATTGTAGGATCAAAATATGTAAGTTTTAGTTTTGAACTTATCTGCACAATATTGATATGTTGTTTACTCGATGCGTTCCAGTAACGACTAAATGGAGGACACTTTTTTAACCTCAAACAAATGAAGCTAAAAAGAAAAACATAATTTGGTTTAATGGTCAGATTCCTACACCTTTGCTTCGGAGCACCTATGCCGTGAATCAACGACGACTCAGGTAACCACTCTTCTGTAACATAATGTTGGACGACAAACAGAACCACCTTTTACAGATAGGAGTCATGTTGTCAACCGCAGGTCATGCGTTCGTGGTTGTGGTTGGAGCATTTGGAATGAACATAAACATTGTCCTTTTCAAAGGCGACACTGATGCGGAAAAAGGATATTGGTTGTGTAAACAAATTGACAGTTGTCGGTTGTACCACTAGTAGCATTTCTCTTAGGTTGTTGCTATTGCTTGGTACAAGCGACAAAGGCTTCTAGAGTAATGTCACGACTCTTAAAGGCATAGTTACTTCAAACTACGTGATTCTTGCAACATTTCTTTGGTTCATCTTGACCTGACCCGTGTAGCATACCCATGACTGGGCGCGGCTAATTGAGCATGTATGTGTAGAAGTAGCAATGACGCGAAACATTATATGGCAACATTTAGTTATTGCCAAATTGTTGGCAAAGAAAGACTTAATATTGTTGTTATGTTCGACATTTGACAAATTTCTTTGGTTCATCTTGACCTGACCCCGTGTAGCATAGCCATGATTGGGCACGGATAATTGAGCATGTATGTATGTAGAAGTAGAAATGACGCGAAATCATGAACTAATAAAAACCATTTGTTACCTATTTTATTTTTCTCTTTTTTATTTCCATATTAACTTTTTGTTGAAAATTTACATCAAATGACGCCTCTTTAGCTTTTTGATTTTCATTTTTGACCACTTAGTTAGTTGCAATAATTTTTGTCTAAACGTTGCTTCAAATATGTAATAATAATATGAACACTGCTTTTCATGTCGCTATACAGATTAGACGTAAATCATAACAGATAATAGATTATAGATAATATCTTCATATAATGTTAAATCACACATTGCACAAAAGATATTGTTTATAAGAAGACTCATAACAATTTACATTCAGGATAGCACTCTCATTCAATTTACATTCAGGATAACACTCTCATTAAATTTACATAATCGAGATGAAGAAGAAGAGCATGTGGGTTTGTGATCAGTTGCAGTTTTTGAATTTTATGAATAAGCAATTTGGGTTACATTCGTATTGTTGGTTTCCCGAGATACGCATATACAAGTTGGAGGGGAAAACAAAACTAACACAATTGAAAGTGATGAATAAAAATACAAGCAAGCGTTTGTTTTGAAATATTAGTTATTTATTCATTCATTACTTGCTTAACTAATTTTACTTATTTACTTAACTAATGTTTTTATATCATATAGACCAGTATACCCTATTAAGGATCTAATATCTTTACAACATATATAAATAAAAATAATATTGAGACAATTCTCTATAAATATATCAGCATTTTAATACTTTATTGCAAATTTTATTTACAAGATGTCTAAATCAATCGGTGCCACTTGAAGATATAACGACGCTGGTACATCTTTTACTTTGGATGTAAGAGACAATAGGAAAAGACCTGATTGTGTGTAGTAAAAACTATGTGTTTGAAATAAAATGTTTTAAGTTACGATGATGAAAGCCAGTCATGTATTTAATACCTTTTTCGTGAAACAATTCTATTTACAAAAGCTTACTTAAACAAACTTCGTTTATTAAATCGAGTACCCTGATCAAAACTAAGCACATAATAACTAAATACGCATAACCCTTGCAAAACCAATGATTCTAGATGGTGAACAAAGCCCGTGCATCGCACGGGCCATGCTGCCTCGTTATTATAAATAAGTTTGTTTTTTAATGATCTTTGACGGTTATTAAAAACATGACTTTATTTTGTTCGTTTTAATTTTTTATTATTTAAGGTTATTTCAAGCATTTTACTACTTTTATCCTATAAAAAAATTCTAAAAGCTAGCCGCCCATCGGGCGGGCTTTGAAGCTAGTCACTTATACGACATACAAAAACACTAACACTTCTTCCTTTGATTTCTCTATTACACGCTCCTTCCTTTTGTGTCACAAATCATGCTACTTATCTCCCTAACCATCCCTTGAACCGATCCAGAAAACCAAAAAAATAACTTCAGTCGTATTGTGTTCCTCTCCAAGATAAAAGTAGTCGAAGGTTGCAGCAGTGGTGTCGATCCATAGAAGTTCCTGTTGGTGTAGTGTGCTCTTGTTATTTTCCTTTCGACTCTCTAAACCGTCCTAAGGTAAACCTTGCTAAATCATGTTCATGCGACACATACTATACTAATCTTAATCAAAAACATGGTACCACTCGTTTCTTACCAGATTGTTTTGATTCAATGGGTTGGCAATATGAAAATAACTATAAAAGGACTTAATACTTTACATAACGATCTAAATGATTAACTCCTGATGTCGTGTATGTTTCCCTACCTATCCGACCTTTGTTCTCTATTTTTGCAGCCCTTGTTTCATGAATGTCGAGTCTCGTGGTTTATTTCGTGTCTAGTCCAGTTACGTCCTAAACCCTAGCTGTTGTAGTTAAGACTTTCGTTGGTCATTTAATGAGGCTCACAAAAAAATAGAAACCCTAGGCGTATGCATGTGACCTCTTGATCGATCATGAGTGTGTGTCTAATAAGTATCTTAGCGAGGGGCTGAAGTCATGAGGGTTTAGGTCTGATGTGTGTGACTCGTTGCATGCTAAAATTAAAGAGTGTCAATCATGTCTGTCTTGTGTGATATGTATGGTCTTGGTGTCGGGGGCTTAGGGTTGTGGTTTTTCGTTTGCATGTTAATGAGGAATTTGACTAGGTCATGTGAGCTGAGTGTGTGATCGTTGCGTGCTAAGAAGAGAGATATAATTAGACCTTGTTAAACTTGAAGTTGTATTTGAGTTTGCATGAGTGTGTCTCGCTGTGTATTTTTGGATTCAAATCAGGTTAGATATGCTAGCATGATGTCGTGGAGTGTGGTGTGTGTTTGCCTCGTTATCTTGGTGCGTGACATCAGTTTGTGTCAATCATGTCGTGTGTATATTGGCGCTAGTGGTGCATTCGTGCCAAATCTGTCAAGTGTTGAAAACCTGTATAATCACATGCATATATTAAATTAAACAAGGCTAAGGTTTTGTTTGTAGTCATGGCATGCGTATGGATTTTTAGAGATCTATCATGTCTTACTCACTCTCGGCGTTTATGTGTGTCTAGGTGTCATCTAGCATTGTTTTGAAATTCACCTAAAACTTGTGTCATATTATATACAATCATATATATCTATATTTATACTACATATAAAGCAAAACGGTGAATGTGAAAAAGTGAAAAAGTTAATATGTGGAGTCACTTTATTTTGCATATCCACTTTTCCTTACATACCAATGGAAACATCTTGACCAATGGATGAAAAGAACAAAAATTAAGGAAAAAAAAACATGGAAGGACTAATAATGTAAATACTTTAAAAAATGGAGGGACTAGATGTGTAAATTACATAATAACTATCATTATCCCACTTTCCCCAAATCACACACACTTCACCCCACTTTCTCTCTCTACCAATATTAAAACCCTAGCAATTAAAGTCAGAAATCAACCATGATTAACCATAAATTAACCATCAAAGTTCATTAAATCACAACAAAATGGAAGCATCTATCGTTAGGAAGTTGATTCCCGTAAGATTTACGGCTCGAAATGAACCAATCCATCCTCCGATTGAAAAAATAGTAATGTACAGTATAAAGTCGAATATTCGTGATTAGATCTGGTAATTTATTGTTATTTATGTTGTTTTAGTTGTTTTTGTTGCCAATTATTGTGACATTTTGATTAGAATGTTTATTGATGATCACAGAAAATGTAGTTGTGACTATAACATGCTTTTAGTTGTGTTTTTTAGTGTTTACATTTGTTTAAATTTGTGAGTAGAAAGCTTTGTATACATAGATGCACACCAAGTGTTTGATAAAATGAGTGAGTGAAAAGTATCATACGTGTGTATCACCAGTGATATTTGAAGTTGAACTGTATATGTGTATTATCACTGGTGATATTTGTATTATCACTTGTGAAATTTTGTTTATTTGATAGGTTTTTTTGTTTACGTTAAGCTTTATTATATGTCATGTATAGTATCACTTTTGATATTTCATTTTTATTGTTTTATAATCATAGTAAAAGTTTTTTATTTTTTATTTTTATTTTATTTTTTTTTTAAGTTTTGATGATATACTATCTACTTTGTGTTTTATCACGTTTGTTTTATATTTATAATTTTTGATGTTTTGTGTGCTTTTGTTGATGATAATCGTGTTTTAATTACTGATAAGCTGTTTATTATAGTGCAATATTGCTTATTATTTAAGATTTTAAGTTGTTAGATTAAATAGCTTAAACAAGTTGATTTTGCTTTAAACACATAGTTATTTAGTGTGATTTTGCTTATTATTTAAGTTGTGATTGGATTTTTCTATTTAATGTATACATTGTGCGCATTTCAATAGGTTTTACGACGGGATTTGAAATATATATATGGTTGAATCAGCAAATTGAAGAAGCTGTGGTTAAACAAAGCACAACATCTTCATAAACAAACTGAAGAAGCACAAACACATGTGATATCACCTGTGATATCCCCAATTGATATCACCTGTGTTATCACCAACTGATATCACCTGTGATATCACACGTGTGATATCACCTGTGATATCACAGGTGATATCACAGGTGATTCAACAAATAGAAGAAGCTGACACTTCTGTGATGACACATGTGATATCAAATTCTCCTCCAAAAATTGAACAACACGAGAATGAGATACACGAAAAATTAGCAATAAAAGTCTGGTAGTTAATAGTTATTGAGAGATTGTTGTGATAATGTGAAGAATGTTGTGATAATATGAGAAATCACAAGAGACATTGAGCTTGAAACATGCTTCTGTTAGATTTGCAATGCATTTATTTTCTTAATTGATAGAGTGTGCATGTTTCGATAGGTTTAACACCTTATTCGACACCAAATATATACTTATTAGTTCCCGAGCCACATTGCATGGTGCCCGAGTTTGTACTATTTTGGGAATAGTAAGTGTTAGCTTTGTATTTTTATAATATGAAGTGTAGGTCATTAAAGTCTAATATCATGTAATAGGTTGCGTTAGAAAGCGTTTCAAAAGTTATATGTTCAAGTTAGCATAAACTAGGAAGTTCAAGGGCTAAACATGTCAAAGCCTAAATCTAATATTCCTAGTGCTTTATATTGTATTGTAAGCCTTCATTTGAAGGTGGAGCTTCATTTGCAATACACACACATAGTGCTTATCTTTTACATGAAGTCTCTCTCTACTCTCTCTCTAGAATAAGCTTGATTAAGTTGTGAAAGAAGTTATATCCAAGGTCCTACAAGTGGTATCAATCGCCAAGGGATAGATTTAGGTTGATATAGATTAGTTTGGTTAGTTTTTTGATTCGTATGGTTCATCTTTTGGGTCGTTGGTTTGCTTGTTTTGATTAGGTTTAATGGTTTTTGGTGTTTTAAAGGCTTAAGATTCGTTAGGTGTGTTTTACAACTCGTTTGGCTCGTTAAAAATCACAACAGTACGTACTCAAGGAGTTTAAGGGTTTAATAGCGAGTTTGAATCTTTAGGTTTTAATAGCGAGTTTGGGAATTTATTGGTGGCGAGTTTGGGTAAACTCTTTTCATAGCGAGTTTGGGCTATTATTGGTTTCATAGCGAGTTTGGTGTACCAGTGGCGAGTAAGCCTTAACTTCTTATCGCATAGCGAGTAAGAAATATCATAGCGAGTATGGTAAGTGCTATATAGCGAGTTTGAAACTTTTGCTAGCGAGTATCAAATAATAATCATAGCGAGTTTGAAGTTTTTTGATAGCGAGTATGGAACTTGTAGCTTAGCGAGTTTGAAGATCTTTGATAGCGAGTTTTGAACTTGTTGATAG
>LBNU01014713.1:0-14466 GCA_014162995.1 Artemisia annua
GGAGAGTGGAAGCATTATTTTTATTTTGTAGTGTTTCATCAACTACTTGTCAGATTTCTGCATTGTCTAGTTGGCTAGACCTCTTGTTTGTTCTGTTGTCAATTGAGTGCGCGGCTGTTAATACAGCCAGAGAAGTGGAATGAATTTGGACCGTTTGTGTTGGCATGTTGTCTAGAGATTGTCATCTGTCTCAGGAGGACTTATGGTATGTGGGATTGTTTGAGTGTGGGGCAATTAGAGCGTTAGAGGTTTTCACATGGTGGCGTGGGTACTGGTTGTTTGAAGCAGATGGCGATACATTGGATTTTTTGGTAAATTTATTCAAATGGTACAGTGGGTGCGAGTTCTTTGATTATTGATTTGTGCGCAGATTTTCATTGTGTTTTTTTGTTGCGATATTCGCTCATTTTCTTTGTGTGCTCAAACAGAGCTTGCCACTAATGTTTGTACTCTCTATGTTCTCTCCTCTTGTTTTGTTCTATTGGGGTCTGATATTGTTGGATGGTTTTCCAGGGGGGGGGGTGGGGGGGTGGTGGGGGTTGGGGTGGGGCTGGGGATGGGGTGGGGTGGTAGGGTTGGTGGTTGAGTGGTTGTTTGTAAGACGGTAATTTGGTTATTGTAGGATAAGACTAATCATTGTTTAGTTGTGAATCAATTACTATTGTATGCAGATGAGTGATTAATCAGCAAGTGGTGATTTGTTTGCATTATGTAGTGTATAATGGGACATTATGTGAATTTGAATTATTCTACTGTGGTTATCACGGAATACTAGGTTATGTTTTTTTGGTCGATATGAGTTTCCTTATGATGGAGTGAATAGCAAAGATCTGATTTTGTGATTTTTGGTGATTGCTAATTTATTTTGGAGCATTGTGTTTGTTTGTATGATGGTGCGAATAAGATCACAATTGATTTGATATTTTTTTTTGGCTATTTATCGATTTTAGCTCTAAATGTGATTATTTTTTGCATTGTAGGTCTGCATATAGTGATTTTGCATTATCCATACAAGTGAATTTTTGTGGCTATGTATCTGACTATTATTTGATTGTGTTTTTGGTCTATGATAGATAGAGGATTTTTATTTTAGCCTCTATGATTTCGCTTTTTGCTGATACCTTACTCGTTCTTTTCTTAGTGATGTGATTACTTCTGCCAAATCACCATTCAAACAGTCCGAAAGACGTTATTCAATTATATTGCATTGCTCAAGGTGTTTCTCTCCGTTTGTTTTTCAAGATGATGAGTTGTGGAGGTGGGCTGTTTTGTATTGCTGGAACTCTCGCCTTGTTTGTCACTTCATTGCAGCAGAAGAGACATGTGTAATGTAATACTGTTTTCTCTCTTTACTTTTAGCATGTTTCATAAAGGATACATGTAGGGGATAGTATTAATTAGAGTTTGTTATGTATTACATTTTTATCGATCTTGCTGTATGATGGTGTGAAAACTGATTGATATATAAGGCTAATACATAATTCAGACAATTACATTAAATAGTAAGTGGTTATATGCAATATTACCGGTTTTCCAATTGCAATTAACACGACATCGCTCTTTTGGAGTGTTTGTGCTCGAGATTCGTGTTTAAGCCATTGATTGGTAGTTCTTTTGAAGATCTTTGGCGCGAGCGTCCCCAGATTGTAATTGAGTGCATTAAAGTGCCATAGGTTACCAATATTCTGCGTGACATTTTGATTCTGTTGGGTCTTCCTGCATAATAACATTCGTGTTTAATTAGACTGTGTGTATTTGCACCTGTCGACTGAATACTATTTTAGTCTGACACCCATGAGACTTGAGGTTTTTACAATTCCGATAGATTGTGTTTTTGTCAAGCAACATCAATATATAGGAGTTATGGGTCTTTTGTCATTTACTGGTTGAAATGTTGTTGGAAGTGAATCTTGTGCACCTGTCATTTGCTTTCCTGCTAACGAAAGCTATGCCGCTCTCATGTTTCGTTTGCATCCTTGCGTGGAATTGCCTAAAAGGATTACTGATTTTTTAAATATATTCTCCTCGTAATTTTACGTTTTAATTTGTCTCTCCTGTTGATCTTTTTGTTCGTCATTTTGTTGTTGCTGTTTGGACAGGTTCTTACATTCTACGGCTAGTCCAGGGCCGCGAAGATAGATCCTTCTGTTAAGACTTCTTTCATAATAAAAGTTTGTGTGTTTTGTGATGCCACTCAGTTTTATGTATATACTCGTTATGGGCGTAACGGCTGATCTTTCTCATTTCTGATAAGAACGTAAGGGTTAATTGTTCGTCATAGAGCTCCACTTTCGTCTCGCTCATTTCTTGCTTTCATTGTATGATTGGTTCTTTCTCTTACGACGTACACTATTTGTATAGGTTAAAGAAGTGTTGACCCACAGTGGATGTGACACCACCACTATACATTATACATCCTCTTTACACTCAATTATATGTTTTTGTGATGTGATCTGCACCTGGCTCTCAACCATTTCTTCATTTTCGCTATGTACTTTTTTTTTTTTTTTTTTTTTTTTTTATACTTGTAAAGCTGTGTTTTTTTGTTGTAATTTATTGGTGGCATGTTCATAACACTCCTAACATTGTCACATCAGAGGGTTTGGATAGTAACTGTACACTGCGATGCATCTAAAACAAGCCGAACAATGATCATCATTGGATACTCCTCCTATGGGAGGGTGTAATAATCCTTAAGTTTTTGTATTGCACTTATGTACCGGACTTTTCTTTTTGCTTCACATTTGTTTTTACATCAACGCGTACGAATCCGCGGCGAATAATTTTATAACCCAACCGAACGATAATCTAAATTTCCTTAAAATCGGGTCAGGTTTGGCGGGTCCATTTCTCTAACAAAACGTGAATCAAACCGATAATGACCCGATACACGGTTATTGTGATCAAGTTTACGAGTGAGTGTTCCATGTTATAAAGCGTACGTGTTTGATAGTGTCTAGTTTTTGAAGGAAGTTCTACGTAGGATGTCAATTTATTTTCTAATTTATAGGGTTATTTTGATTTATTCGCTTCTCTCTCAAATATGGGTTATCGCGCATCTTTTCAATCGCTCAATCATATGATTTTGTACTTTAAGTGGTGTAGAGATTTTGCAAATAATTTGGAGATTCGGGTATGGAGTTTTGGTGAGGATAGATAGTCTCTCATGAGATACTCGGTAAATAGACGAAGTCTATTTACTCCTCCCTATTGCGAAGTAGTCGTCATTTGTCATATTTACATAGAAATCACGTAATTTAGAATTTAATGATACAAGATTATAAACAAGGGATTTTTTAGTATAGGCTTGAATTCCGCAATCACAATCCCCTCCCCGCTCCCCTGTCTCTTCTCTCCTTCTTTTTACGGTCCGGGCTTGATGAATCTGAGCGAACCGATTAATTCGGCCTTTTCTGTCCTCTCTCCCCCATCTTTACGTTCTACGCTCATTGCTCTTCTCGCCCTTGTGTACATCAGCCGTCACTTCCCTTCCTGTATTTTTCATAGAGCCTCTTATCTTCGATCCGGGGCTGCTTGATCAGAGGGGTTGTCTCCTACCGAAACGAATGTGTAAGTTTAGACGCTCTGGACTACTCATGCTACATCTTATTGCTTGGTCTCTTCTCGCTCTCCTGGTGTGTCGCGCGTATTCATCATGTTCTGCGTAAGCTTCTTGTACCGGCCGAATGGACGCTTGTCGTCGGTCCTCTACATTTTCTCATCTGTCGGGTGGTGACACGTCTGGATGGTAGTTTACTTTTCCTTGTATGTTGTTATATCCGGAGGTACAGCTCTCGGATATACAGCAATCGTACCTCGCTTTCTTTCTCCTTGTGGTTGTCTGTCCGTTAAGCCTTGGCTCGCATTCTTTACCTCTCGCGTCTTACAGAAATGAGCTTAGATTTTTTGGTGTCGGATGGAAAGTGTTCTGTTGGTCTTTTGTTTTCGTCTTCCTGTTTTGCCCCTTTGGTGCTTCGCTCCTCGGGTACTCTTGGCTCGTAAATTGTTTGATGCGTTAAGAGATTTGTGAGTTCCTCCCTTACCTACGCGCGCTAGTTCTCTTTTTTATCGCGCTCGCTTGGGTGTCTTGTCTTCTTTTTCTTGTTGTGCTTTGTGTTTTGTTTTTGCGTGCATATTCGCTCGACCCCTCTCGCGTGTCCCTGTGTAAAGTGTGTTTTTATGTTTGTTGCTCGTCTCGCCATGTCGATCTCGCGTGGAGGAAGGTGGGTTGGTTTTGTGTTCCTCCGGGTGGTCTGTCTGCGCTTTAAGCGTTTCCTTCTTTTTCTTCGTCTTGTTCGTTCACTCAACTCCTCCCTTTCCGTTTGCCTTGTCCCGCCACCTAGGTCCTGTGTTGTCGTTGAAGGTTGGCTGGCTGTATCACTTTCGCGCGTCTCCACGTTGTTTCTTGTCTCCTTTTTCTTATTGTTCGACCTCTAGTGTTTTTGTCTTTCCTTATCCGCTGGCTTATCAATCTTTCTTGACCTATTATCTTTTTGACTGAGATATTTGAGTTTATCTTTCCTTGTTGTATGTTTATGGGTCATGCATTTGCTTTGTGTTCGCTCCTTTTCAAATTTTTACCCTTAGTTAATTTTGTCTCGAAAATAATAACGATTTGTCATTTTTATTAGTATCCGTTCACCTTTTATTGAATATATAAGTTTATATTTCTAGGGGTTACGTCATATTTTGGAATGTTTATGCTTAGTACATAATTTTTTTTTGGGTGAATGTGATTATATTAATGTAAAAATTTGTACTATTATAACAAATATATGTATTGGAATTAAAAGATTGAAAAACTAAGTAGTCTAGTCAAATTTTCGAAATAGCTTATAATAAAGTTAGCTAGATTGCAAATATAAATATCATAGATAATGGGGTTATATGAAACCAAATATTTTTTTTGATATCTGATAGTTTGTTTTGTGCGTTATATCTTTTTGTAGCTCTTTCTTTTTTGCTCATACCTATTCTGTAACTTGTTATTCTACTCCTCTCTCTGCACTTCTGTCAATTTTTGTGTGATTGCGCTTAATAGCACACAGTGGGGGCCCATGTGTGTTATTATTATTCTATCCACGTACTAGGTTTTTTAGGTTGTAGTGTATGCCTGGTGTACCTCCCCCTGTAGCTTACTTTTTTTCAGATTATCGCAATTTAAAGTAGTTTAGCTTTGTATTGCTAGTGGAACGGATATTACATAGTTCGTCTGCTATGTCGGAAGTAGTACTCCACGTCTACGTTAAGTTGTGACTCTGGCCCACTCCCCCGTGCCTTTGTGTTGCTATCTCCCTTTTGCTCCGCCCCCCTCCCCCGGCCGTTCTTACCATGTTTAGTTTTGGATTACAATTGGATATTTTAATCTGGTTATATAAAATGACTTTTTTCATCGCATTCGGCCACTCTTTCCTAGTGTAAGCATAAACGACTAGAGATTCTACCTCACCGATAGACAAATAAATTAAAGTTTGGGACCTCGTACACTTCAAACACTCGCCTGATGCATGTGAGTTTCATGTGTCGTGCCTCCTCTTCCCCTCGTTGCAATTAATAATTGTGGCCCTTCATCCCTTATTTGGCTACCTTGCCTATCTCGTCCGCGCCTGTGAAATATATGATATAGCTTTTATTGTTCAATAGTTCTGAAATCGATAATTATCCATGATTTTTATGATGCAAATTCACTGATAAATGATTAATTAAGGGAAAGATATGCTAGGAAGTGTATAGCATTTAAGTTTTGTGATGGCATTAATCACTCGTATGATGATCATTTCTGCTCGCAAATTCACCTCTACAAAGATAGATATAATCATAATTATGACGAAAAAACAGGCTTTATGTTATTTCGGATATTTTTTTTTAAATGTAACCCGTTCTTAGATTAGTGTTTTTTGTCACGTGTATTGATATTCTTTATAAAGAAGCTGGAGATTCTCAAGTTGGTGGTTTGAAACTTAATGGCTATATGCGAACTCTCGCGCTTTTTGTTTCTTTTGTTCCATCTGCGCATCAACGAACAAGGTAGTATAGTAAGGTTCAGATGTGTTTTTTATTGTGCCACGAATAAGTAGTCAACTGAATAGAATCTACCGTGAAGATATTCTAGCGGATAGCAAATAAAACTTATAATAGGAACGATATCCGTTGTGATATATGTTACACATAGAAAAGTCTTAATTGGGCTGGATTCGATATGTGTTCATCAAAGTATTAAATCAAGTCCTTTCTGTCAAGCAACGTGTTCTTCTTTTTATATCGTGTTTTTCAATTTCGCAGCGTAGGATAGTTAACACTTGGTTTACTTTAATATACTTTTGATGTTGCACAAATAAACCAACTATATGTGATATTTAGTGTCATTTGACTATGATTTTGTATATAGTTGTAAAGAATATTTTTGAATTATTGATATTGTTTAGGTAAATGTTATTAACGTAACGAGATATAGAGACATGTCTGACTCGGCAAATAGACAAAGTGTTATATAAGATAATAGTCAGGAAGAAATTTATATTAGTCATTTTCGTTGCAAACATTTACTTAACCGGGTTAAGAGGAGAGCTTAGAGCAGTATTAACATGATCTGTAGTTAGTAGCATCTAGGGTCGATTGGTGGGGGAAGATAAAAACTTCACGTAAGAGATAACATAGATATGTTGTAGTGGGGGGTATTGGTTGTTCTAAGCATGATCATATAATTGTCGGTTCGATAGTCAACTTGTATCATTTTTTTCGTGACAATACTAGTCTTACGCGAGTTTGAAATCCTCTAGGCAGAAATGATACATCTTATATGAGTCACGAATTATCACGGTTGTTGATATAGTTTTATTTCTACTCCGCTCGCAGAAAGACTTCAGCGCTGGCATGACAAAGTATTTCAAGGGTTGAATGCGCTCAAGGCTCGATTTTTAGGGGTGATGGGCTCGGGTCGAGCCTTTTATGAGGGGTTGTAGCCTTTGACGGTGGCATCGGTGGTGGTTGGATTTTTTTATGGGTTTTCTTTTTGATTGTGTTTATTTAGTGGGTCATCTTAGTTGTTTTTATTTTGTTTGGTTGAGAGAATATTTTTTATTAGAGTGTGGGTTTTTTTTTCATTATAGTTTTTATGTGTGTGATGTCTTTATTATCGTATTGATATTTCATTTTTTTATACTTTATTGAATGTTTAAGATGTATTGGATGTTTGTTTTTATTATTTTGTGATGTGTGTTTTTAATATATTTTGGAAAATGGTTGACAATTCAGATACGTTATTGTATTATGTTGCTTTTATGGTACTTTTGATGTTAATGTAAGTAGTAAGTTGATTAGAGCAGTTAAATCAGACTTAAGGGAAAGTTTGGGTTTGGTAAATGGTGAATTAAGAGGAAAATGAATGAAAAAGTGTAGAATATCAAAAATGAATTATGAAGGAGAAAATTAGTATAAATTTAAAGTGTTTGGTAAAGAGAGAATTGAATATCTTATTTTTTATTTATTTTATTATTTTTTTTTTATTATTATTATATTTATTATTTATTTTTGTTTTTTATTATTTTATTTTTTTTTGATTTTTATATTATTATTTTATTATATTTTTTTTTTTATTTTATCGGAATAAGGATTAATTGACTTACGAAAGGATGGAATTATAAATCGTCACTTTTTCGTCACACCTTATCTACGTAAATCTAGCAGCCCCATTCTTCTATGCACATATCACTTGTGTTACTTAAACTTATCAATCTAAATCTCTTCGTATTTTCACCAAAAAACTTTACAGCATCATAAATCTAAACCATAAATCTATAAGAAAGATGTTATATGCAACATTATCAACTTGTGTTTTCTTTAAAGTCATTTGTCTATCACAAAACTACCAATAGAAACTACCACAAACTTATCAGAATCAAAAACTAACATCAAAACTATCCAAAAAGTCATTTATCATCACAAAAATCTACCATAAACTTATCAAGAAACATCTGTCATGCATAATATCACTGTTGTTCACAAAAATCATCACACACGTCAAGAATATTGATTAAAATATACTAGAAAAGCCATAAAAAAGAAAGCAAAAAAAAAAAATATGTTAAAGAACATTGAAATGAGTCTCGTACCATTAATCGGCTTTTGATTCGGGTCATTTTCTGCCCTTTTCTTTGCCGGATCGGTTTCTTCAGACTTCGATGAATCCATTTTTATCTTTTTTACTTGATTTTGACGGTTAAATCACTACTGATTTTGATTTTTAACTGTTTTAGGGTTTGATGTTGAAAGTGGAGAGAGAAACGGTTTTTGAAATGTGTGGTTTTTGTGGTTGGTGGGGGGAGAGGAGCGTGTGATAACGACATGTGGATAATGACGGTTAAGTCTACCAAGTTTGGAAAAGTTACACTTTTAGTCCCTCCGTGTTTTTTTTATCATTTGATCTTTTGTCTTTAATACGATGATCTGGACGGTCCAGATTAGTCCCTCAGTTTGTAATGTTTTTTGAGTTTTCAAAATAACTCACCTCTAGAATGCATATAAATGAATGTTTTTTGCATATAATTTAAGTGGATGCAAATCCATTATTTCAATGTATGATTATTTTTCTTATCATTCTTGTTTTAAGTATTTTTCTCATTTGATTATGGCAATTGATTTTTACACTCTTGAAAATGATTGAGACAATTAACTTTGTGCATTAAATAGTCGTATTATATTTACATGGGCTTTATCTTATTGTACAGTTGAGTATCTTAATGATTTTTAAAAGTGTGCAAATCACATCCTTTTAATTGGGTATTATAGTCGTAGTTGTGTTATTTTTGTTGAGAAGCATGGCATGGGTAGATATAATAATCTTAGATTTAAAAATTGCTTAACATTTTCTCATGGGAATGCAACTTTAAATCATATTCAGTTTAAGAAAGTTTCGTATAAATTGACATCATAAAATATTTATTGTCAGAAGGGCTAACCTATAGAGTGAAAAGGACGTATGCATTTTCGCGTCGCATGCATTGCAAATAATTTTTCTAGCTGAACTTCTAGAATAACGACACGTGGAATCTAGAAGATTGACTAGTGTTAATCGAAATATTTTCAACATGGTGGTAAGTGGTAACTTGGTATGACTTACGAGTTAGTCGAGTAGAATATGATCATTTGATATGCTTCTATTAATTACAATCGGCTTGATTTTAGGTATAATGTAGGTCTCACAGGTATGATAGTTTTAATAAGAGGCAAGTGAGTGAGGTACGCAGTATGCTTTATATTTGAGTATCATAGCAAAATTTTGAACTTAAAGTAGTAAAACAAACATCTTATTTCGGAATGAAAGTATTCTCTCATTCTGATTACCATATACCAAACGCACCCTTAACTTTTTTAGAATACATGTGAATGTTAACCTCCATATAACTTTAGCGTAAAAACGCATCGAAGTAAAAGTTGCTAAATCACCAAATGTATAACTTAAACAAAATTCAGTCCATCAAATTGACCGACTGCAATACATAACCAAAACTATATCATATTGTAGCTAAAGAAAGGCATAATCACATAACAATGACTTGAGGTCTTGAGGGTATTTTACATTTTTAACGAGTTTTCTTTAAACCAAATAGGGAATCGATAAAGTTTCTTGACGATCAAAATTATTCAAGTAGATGAAAGAGAAAAATAGGTGGAAAGAGAAAAGGAAATGAACAAGAAAAATCAATAGCTACGGAGTTCGCGGATATAGAACTCTATGCAGAAATTTAAAAACAGCCTCAAACAAGAAGAGGAACGCAAAAAATCAGAGGAAAGACACTAGGGGCATGTTTGGTACAAAGAGTTGGGGATAAGGAAATGAAAATCAATTCATTTCTTATGTTTGGTACCTCAATGAAATAAAAAGGTGGAGAATTATAACTCATAGGATTTGGTTCCTTTGTATTTTGTGGAGAGTTGGTTTCCCATCCTTTTGGTAAGGAAATGAATTCTTTGCATGATAATAATAATAATAATAATAATAATAATAATAATAATAATAATAATAATAATAATAATAATAATAATAATATAATAATAATAATAATAATAATAATAATAATAATAATAATAATAATAATAATAATAATAATAATAATAATAATAATAATAATAATGATTTCTTGAGTCAATTCTCTGGTGCTACCAAACACTGAAATTTATACTGAATTTCTGTGAGAATTCATTTTTGTGATTTGATTTCTACACTTCATTTCATTTCTCTGAATTTCACCATACCAAACCCAAACGTGCCCTAGGTGCTGTATGTTTAGTTTAGACGCTTCTAATCTAACTTTGACTACTACATTTAACAGCTAAAAGTGACCATAAAAGCTGAACATGAATACAATAACGTTGTTTATTCTTGTTAATTTGTCATTACCATTTGCAAAATTTATATATAAAATCATCACATCACAATGAATAATAAAACAAAACATCCTTATCATACATTTAACATGGTCAATAAAGTATTAATAAATTATTTTGAAATATTCGAAATTTACGATAATAAAAGACTATCACACATCATAAAAGACTATAAGAAGTAATAAGATAAGCCCACATCTCTTATTATGTAAAAGATAATATGTTTTGTCGTGTCTCACTCAAACAAAAAGAAAAAACAACTTAAGGTATGACTGCGTCTGACTAAGAGGTAAACACAATCAAAAAGAAAAGTTCCCAGTAAAGGAAAAGGTTGGAACCGAGCCGAGCCGAGCTCGAGCCCGTCAAAGCTCAAGCTCGGCTCGTGTATGTTTTATAAAGCTCGAGCTCGAGCTCGGTTCAGTTCGAGCCTTAAAATTTGTGTTCGAGCTCGAGCTCGGTTCGAGCCTTAAGATTAGTTTACATTCACTTAATAATTAACATAACCTATCATATTTTACTTTAAACATTAGAGAATCTCTATCTAATATAAAACGACCGATAAGAAATTGTAGGAAAGGTGCAATACCTCCACCACTACAACATATCTGGTTTATTTTTAGATACGGCCCCCCAATTCTACGACATCAAAAAGTTCACTTTCGCTTAAACTTGATTAATGGTTCATTAGATAAAGGTCTCCCTATTAGATAACATCTTTTTGTAGACATCTTTTCAAATACGTAGGATATAACATTAGCTAGAACAAGTTATGCAATATATAGTTTCATAAAAGTATGCATTTTACAGTACTATTTATACAAAGATCAATATGTTCAAAACCTATTATTGTTAACATCAAAAGGTAAATAACCAATTAGACATCTACTCTTTTAATTGATAAATGGAAACGAAGTAGAAAAGAACCGATGAACGACAACACCATCGATTTGCCTTTTTTTTTTTTCTTTTTTTTTTTTTTTTTTTTTTTTTTTNAAAACCAACTTGACATGTTTCAACATCCTGCTCTTAATATGACAAAAAGACATGTGTACGTTTAAGTATAGATTATAGGCCTAGTGATAAATAAGGCCTTGTATAGTTGTATGTATTTATGATGGCAGAAATGTCGAGATTATCCAAACTTTAAAGCTGAAACCACTAGCTTCCGTGATAAATTGTGAATGATTATAGTTTCAAACTTAGAAATAAGGACTTATGCATGATTGTTTTAGGCTCAAAAATACTTTTAGTATATTGGTTTAGAGATAATCACGAAGAAACGACATTTTAACATGCTAGTTTCGTCACTTTAGGTTGTTGTTTAAATTGGTTTACTAAAAGTTGTCAAAAGTGTATATGATAAACAATGAAGTATCAAGTAAGCAAAAACGGGAAGTCATGAACACAATAACTAATAATTTTATATGTCCGGGATTTAAAACGAGAGATATCTTTTCTCACTAAGACAAAGCTGAAACTAACTGGTAAATGCAGAGTCGAAATAATACTCGGTATCACTTAGAAATAATCCTCTTATTTTAACACAGTGTAGCTCTAGTTTTAAACTTTGTTAAGGATTACAATTAACAAATTGGCATATTTAGGTAGAAATCTACATAGAATTACAAACAAACTTATTCGATAGCAAAATATAAATGATTTGTTGTTTCAGATAACCGGCCATATCATAGTTTATATTTATATTTGCAAAAGCTAGTCGAATTGTATGTATAAAGCTAGTCGAATTATTTGGACGAGAGCTACTTAGTATTTCAGATCTGTTTTTGGGAATGTCCAAAGCAGAGTTATTGTTATAAGTATTGTACAAATTTTGGAGCATAAATATAATTCACATTTTGCACCCAAAAAAAAATTATTTGGACGAGACATAAACATTTCCAAAATATTTGGTACGTGGGTAACCCGCTAGAAATAGTAAACTGTATATATCAAGGAAAAGTTGAACGAGACGTAAAGTAAAAATGACAAATCGTAGTATCGTTTTCACTACAATTAGTGAGAAAATGAAAACAAGCCACAATTTTCCCTAGTTTCCAGATAACTCAGATAGTCATGTCGGTAAATAATTTGTGATCATGAAAAGACGAATAAGTATTTCTAGAAAACAACACACGGTGACCGATAAGCCGTCAACAACAATCCTTTTTTTCTCCATCAATAGATTGTTTACGAAAACTAAAAAAAATATCATTAATTCAACCCCCTATTATAAACCAACCCACCTGTCCCTCATTCTTCCCTCAACTACGGAACAAGACATAAAAACACACGACCGGTACACCTTTACATTCTCAAAACACTCAATCAAAACAACCAATGAACCTCTAAAACACTTCCTTGTCGGTAAACTCAATTTCTTTTCTTAAACTCATCAAACAAATTACCAAGTCTCCAATTCAACTCCAACAAGTAAAAATAATGTTAAGCAACAACACTTCCATCCGGACACCTTAAAATAAGTGCTAGAGCCTCATTTTCTAGGCGCCTGGTTTTTCTTAGCGCTGGTTTAACAAAACCAGCGGACAGAAAATGGAGACCTTGTACGGGAGTTGCCTGGGATATCCGAGAGCTGTACGCTCTGCGGATATAAAACAAGCATACAAGAAAAATGGCTTTAAAGTACCATCCGATCGTGTCACCCACCCGACCAGGATGGAGGTAATATACCACGAGGTTTTTTTTTTCATTCGGGGTACAAGGAAGCTTCACGAGACCTTCTATCCGACCCGGAAGCGAGATAGTATGTATTGATAGTTCCATGTCTACAAGGCTTATTACCATGGCGTTTTCGGTAGGAGACTCAACCCGGTTTGCCCGGATTCTGAAGATAGATCGATGGGAGATATGTGGAGGTGGCAAAATTAATGAGCTAACGAAAAGGAGTAAAGGTGACCCGAATATAAGCGGGTCGGGCTCAGGGGGATTGTCATGCGGCAGCCCGGATCCGAAGCAACGGGTTGGGGAGTCATGTGTTGATGGGGTCGGATCAACGGCCTTATAGCTCAAAAAAATCCTTGTTTAATAATCTGATATCATGTTATTCTAAACATACGTTAAGGTTGTTTTTAGGCTTGTAAATATTTGACATGAAAGATGGAATCGACTTTGCATTTACTTTAAATTAAATACTTCTCGTGTATAGATAACAGCCAAATTGTCATTTTAGCGGTTTACCACCGTACCAAATATTTTGAAATTGTAAAACATAATGGTTTCTTTATAGCAAGTATCGAAGCCATATTTTGAAAGTGTTGATATCATCTATAAATAGAAATGATTAGAATGGATGCATCGTAAACGTAGGATTGACCTTTTCCTTTTCAAAAACTGACACTATCAAAACACGTACGGCTTTGACTTACATGTGAACACCTCACTCGCTAACTTGTACACAAGTAGGGTTGTCATATCGGGTCAGGTTATCGGTTTGAATTCACGTTTTGTTAGGAGAATGTGACCCGCAACCTGACCCGTATAAGGAATTAGGTTATCGGGTCGGGTTGTTATAAAAAAAAAAAAAAAAAAAAAAAAAAAAAAAAAAAAACAAAACTAAAAAAAAAAAAAAAAAAAAAAAAAAAAAAAAAAAAAAAAAAAAAAAAAAAAAAAATAAAAAAAAATTGTTTGGATTATTTCGAGTCGGGGATTCGGGTTTACGGGTTGTTGTAAAACAAATGTGAAGAAAAAAGAAATTCCAGGTACACTAAGTGCAATACAAAAAACGTAAGGGTGAGTATTACCACTCTCCCATAGGCGAGAGTATCCATGATTGGATCATTGTCGGCCTGTATGATGTGCATCGCAGTTGTACAGGTTGTACGTTTGATCAAACCCTCTGAATGTGGACAATGTAGTGAGGGTTGGTATTAACAGGCCCAAATTTTAATTACAACAAAAAATCACAAGCTTTACAAGGATAAAAAAAAAAAAAAAAAAAAAAAAAGTATGCATAGTCGAAAATGGAAATGAAATTGGTTTTGAGATAAGCGCCATGCGTGCATGATTGCAACACCAAAATTATGTTCATAATCATGATGTTGTTATCCTTCTTTATCCTATATT
>LBNU01014714.1:25019-39953 GCA_014162995.1 Artemisia annua
ACACTATAAAGATGAATCCAGCCTTCTAAACCGGATTATAGAACCTTCAAGTGAACATGATCTCACCAATAGGCATTATCCAAATTAGATGTTAGACATCAACACGTACATGTAGACATACCCACCCGACTATTTCATCATTTTTAATGCCTACACTTTTCAATGAATTCCCTCCAAACTACAATTATACAAATCATACATCTTGTAATAAATATTTTTCTAAGACACTTATCGCTTTGACAAGCAATTCCTTTTGGTCAATTTTTTATAAAACTTGTGACAGATTACAACAATAGTTATCACATGAACATAAGGATCACACCATTTGAGAGCACTTTATGGTCGAAGTGCTAATCACTTATTGACAGACCGAAGTCGGAAAAAGCCCAATTCACTAGTCCAACACATATTCATGAAACAAGCAAGAAGCGATTATTTGATGAATTACTCATCTTTCAATAGCAGAAATCCAACTCAATGACAAACTTGAACCTTGTGGAAGAACCAGTAGAAATCATGGACTGTAAGGTCATACAATGAAACAGAGTCAAATTCTATCATGATATTCAATTATCCATATCATTTCACCAATACCACTTCCGAGACCAACATGAACCGAATCCAGGGACTGGATTCCTGTTAGGAGGGGAGAATGTCACAATTCTTAATTTCAGGTCAATTTCCTAAGTCCCGACATTTCCTATTCATTGAATTTCAATTCAACATTTCACGTAAACAGGGTTTACGGGTATTCATTTGACGAAACCGGGTAGGTTAAGTCACATTGTCATTCATCGTACATTTCATGGACTAGGGTTAGTCTACATTGCATCACGACATCATTTGCATTCTATTCCACTCGTAGATATATATTTTCAAGCTTCACTTATTTATTTATTTGTATATAAATAATAAGACAAGTTATTAGCTTTTAACCTAATGTACCAAACAAATTCCACTAGGGCACTAATATATTTTTATATTAGTTATTTTTCCACTAAGGTTATAAAACTATATATTATTTATTTTTGGTGGATAACCAAATAATAAACCTTTACTTGAACTTATATACACAATAAATTGTATTAACAAAGAGATACCTATCAAAATACCTAATGTTTACGAAAATTATATTTTTATAATTTTTACAACTTTGTTATATCCCGGTTAGTCGCGTTATATTTCCCGAGCTTCTCTTCAAGGTGTGGTA
The DNA here is from genome assembly GCA_014162995.1 of Artemisia annua. NCBI lineage: Eukaryota > Viridiplantae > Streptophyta > Magnoliopsida > Asterales > Asteraceae > Artemisia > Artemisia annua. The sequence continues at coordinate 26,230 of LBNU01014714.1, forward strand.
AGGTTTCTTATTGGAAGAGCGTTGAGTTATTTTTAATTAACCCGGTACCCGATAACGCTAAAAATACAAAACTATGCACTAAACGGTACCCCGTAAAATCAATTTGGGACAAAAACTTATGACAAGACCACCACCTCTTGAGGTGGCCGGCCATGGGGTCCCTAGGGACACTTGGGACTTCACTAAACTCCCAACAACATTCCACTAAATCATATTTGCTACTAACTTTTGCATGTACAAGAAAAATTAGATCAAAAATTCTCTCTACTCTCTTCTTGCTCTCCTCTTGCTCGTTCCCTATCCAAGACCCAAAGAAAATCAAGATTTTCAAGTATCAAGTATTTTACAAGTCTTAGATTACATCCATTACAAGGTTTTGCAATATAAACCTATGGATTGTTAGGTTTTTCTACATAAGTTATAAGGTTTTCAAGTAAGTTCATCACCAAATTTTTACAAGTTCTACCACATTATCCTTGATAGGTTTATGTACAATTATTATTTTGAACTTGCATGTAGAAGTCTATACCACAAAAACCTAAATTTCTATCATTTTATGTGTAAAATGAATTCCTTATGAAACCTTGGTGAAATGATTGAAATGGTGATGTTAGGGAACCCATGACACCTTAAGAAGGTGTATGGTAGATTAAGGGATGAGTTGATGTTGTTAGTAGTGGATTTGGACATGTACAAACTAGTTAAAATCATTTTTGGAAACATATGTTAACATTCTGTCCCTATTTTAAATATTGGAAAAATTCAGTGAGCTTTGGTAAATTTTGGACCCAAGATATAGAAAATACATCCTTAGATGAAACTATGGCCTTTTGAACCGCTAAAAACGGACTTATAACGAAGAAATTATGCCAAAAACAAAATACTACTAGACTTATACATTTTCCGGAAATTTGCTTGCTGATGTACGAATTTACTTGGTCAAAAACGAGCCTTAGACCTTTTCAAAACTTGCCAAACTATTGAAAATATGTTAGTATACCTTTTTACCTTTCCGGGGATATAAAGAACTTGAAAATCGGCCTTATAACGAATTAGTTATGATTTTTCGAAAGTTATTATTTTCACTTATAAATTACCAGCACTTACCCAGAAAATTTTCTAAGTATACCTAGAAACACCCATGTTGAGAGCCATTTTCCCGTCAATTGACTCAGTTTTGGAGTTTTGGACCACAAGGAACAAAAGTTAGAGCACCTGGCCTAGTTTTCAAATCAAAAAGCCGTTCGTCATTTGGACTTAAGATGAGTAATCTACAGCCATCCAAATATTCATAAAAACTGCCCAGAAATGGCAGCTTTAGCCTAAAATACCATACTTCTCGACCATTTAGCATAAAATCTAGACACTTTGAGCAAAACTTCACTCCTGAACATTTTGAGGCTTGGTGCTAGGCTTTCCAGAAATACCAATTTTATTTCCTAACTCTCAATATTCACTGATTTACAACTAGTTTTCCGAAGCCATTTTTAACCGTATTTCAAAAATTGTCTAAGTGTTGTATCTTACGTCTAAAAGCTAAATTTCACTATATTTCACTATATAACTACCGTATAACATTATCAAACCATATGAACATGTAATAATCACCATGACCTTATACGAAGATGTAAATTATATTTTCGCCAACAATATATATTTTGAATACAAAAACGAGTGGTATAGATTATAGTGCAAGTGCATACATGAACCGATTTCATAATCTAAAGTAGATTACATGCATTCATTTTAGGTTGCGGCTAGGAGTTGCACCTCATTACTTCAGTTCATACATTCCATATTATGCCATTCCTTGAGGTGAGTTTTCATAGCCCCGTTTACATTTTTATTGTTTTCAAATCCCACGGGGGAGAATACATTGCACCATTTTTCATACGAGCCTAAGTATCAAATCCATATACATTACTTAAGTTACTACATTGCCATGTTTTAAGTCCCCACCATCATGAACCGTTAATTGTATTTAAGCGAGAGTGAGTGGATAGATCTATTGAGGGTGACGCCTCCATCCGTGTTGGGGTTACCAACAGTCAAGCGGATGCATTTCATTTGATCATTCCAAGTGTTTGGCAAAGCACTCCATTTGGGGCATTACCTACAGTCTAGCTTCGGGGTCATGAGCTTAAGTAATATTGTACAATTTTACAACCATATGACGGGTAGTCATACAATCATGTGACGGGTAGTCATACACTTATATTTATGGTTATCGTATAACATTCATTTTCCTAAACCTATGATTTCTCACCAACATTATTGTTGACCGTTTTAGCAATGTATTTTCAGGTTACTAAGATAACAACATGTGACTTGCATATAGACCATCATGGAGTCGAGGAGTCGACGCGTCTCACTGTTTACTTCAATGCACTTATGAACTGTTTGATCTTGTCGTTTTTATTTTCAATAAATGTGTAAAAACCACTTGGGACCTATGTTGTAAACTTTTATCTTTTTAATAAAATGATCAAACGTTGTATTTACAAAACGACACTTTAGGTCGTTCAATGTAACCTTGTATGAGATGCCATGATCGTTACACCCGGGAATTCAATTCCGCTGCCATTTAACAGGTAAATTCAGGGTGTGACACAATCACTACTAAATCACCTAATTATAACCACACTACACCTTTATACACAATATATACAACTACTAATAATATCTACAATACTTCTTTAACTTGTTGTTGAAGGAGTATTCTTCTCTTGCACTTTGGATGATGAGGAATTGAATCACTTGAAACAAAGACTTATAATCTTATGATCAAAGGATTAAGAAGGATGTTTAGAAAGGATTTGGACTGAAAAACTTCGTGCAAAAGGTGAGGAAAAAATGCAGGATTGAACCTGTATTTATAGGCAAAGAAATCTGACAACAGGAGCGTGTCGGCCCCCTTAAATGGTGGCCAGCCCCCTTAAAATTAAGGGGGCCGCCCTCCTGTAACGGCCATTTTTCTTTGTCTTTTATGGGGAAAGTTTATTTGGTGAAAAATTAACTGATTTTGGTTAAAAATTTGAATTCATATATTTGTTATGAATTAAACATTTTCTTTAATTACCAAAATTGTTTTTCAAAAATATATAATATCTTTATATGATTTAATAAACTTTGTAATACTAAAATAAAAGTCCCTTTGATCATAAAATGTATTAGACATTTGTTTATTCATACCTTAAGTGATATTGTTGGATGATATGATATTTGTAACTAAATACTTGTTTACGTAGTAATTTTACGTTTAATGTTTTTACATTTTGTGATCGTCAAAACATAGGGATATCGAAAAATATCAATAACATTTTTACGCTTTATTTATATCACCAGTCCCTATGCTTATATATTTTGGAAAAATGACAGAAATGACCCTTGGACTTATAAGTTTTATATTTACCTTTTATACCCTTAACATTATAACTTTTGCAAAACTAGTCCTTATTAGTTTATAACTATTTTACTTTTTATCCTAAGGTTTATAACTTTGCAAAAAGGGTCCTTATACTTATAACTGATAAGAAATGTCAAAAATAGTTCCTAGACTTAATATTTTCAGAAAGTTACCATATATACCCCTATGCATGGAAAACTTTGCAAAACTATATTTTTATATAAAAAAAGGTTTCCTCGCTTATGTTTAACTAATATTAGCTTATCTAAGTTACCTAGACTAACTTATAGCTTATAGAAAGGACTTATAGCATATAAATATGTATTCGACTATATTTAGGGTTTCAAAAAGAAAACTAGCAAGTTTTAGTGATCAAGTTTTAGGCAAGGGTTCCTATATGATCTAAGGCATCCTAATAATATCCTAGGACTGAACTAAAGCTAAAGAAACTAGATTAGAAGCTTACGTGACCAAAGGGAAGGCTAAGGAGGGTTTTAGGGTTTAGCGATGAGAAAACGACTCGACAAAGGTCCTTGACTTGCTTTGCTCGACTCCTAGGCCTACTATAGCTCGAGTACTACTACTAGATACATAACTTTTGAGGTGTAGAAGAGAAATGGTGTGCCTTTGAAATGGAAGGGATGTCGAGCTATTTATAGGGCACGTTTGGAGTAGCGAGCAAGTAAGGCAAGAAGGAGGTGTCGAGAGGGGGGGGGGGAGGTGACTCATGTAAGCTAGTAGCTGACTAATGGGAGCTAGTGAGTAGGTAGGGGTGGTATAGAGGCGGTTTAGGGTGGTATGTGGTGGAAATAAGGACGCAACACTAGTAGGTGATGCACCTACTTGTAACATCCATGGAGGTGTGTGTGTGGGTGCTAGGTTGTGACATGGTGATGAGTAAGCTGCTAGGTAGGTTGCTAGAGGTGGTGGTAGGGTGCTTGGTAACTTATGGTAGGTAAAATGTAGGTTTAGGCTTAGTTTAGGGCTTAATCTAGCTTAGGGTGTGATTAGGGTTTAGCTTAAGGTTTAGTGCCTAGGTTAGGGTCCTTTGAGTGTCTAATGACTATTCCTAAGTCCTAAGATGCTTATACTAAGTGGTGGTAGCTTATGGGAATGATTTGGGAAGGTTTGACCTATTTTCTGGGAAGTTATAACCTAGTTATGGTTTTGTGCCTAAGGGACTTGTACCTAAGCTCTAACGGGTTGTACTAGTGTCTATGGGTCCTAAGGTATCCTAATGTTCCTAAGGTAACTCCTACTTAAGCCTTGAACACTTTTAGACTAGTTTAGTTAGGCATATAGGATTTAGTAAGCACATAGACCTAATTAGGGTTTATTTAGGGTTTGTTATGGTTTTGTGATATGCTTAGTGTGTTAGATTGGTAGATTACTGATTATGGCGTTGTTGTGATCTTATGCTTGACATACCAGGAGTTTATGGGATGTGAGTGTTGGGTTATTTGGCTTGTGTGGATACGTGAGCAGGTCTAGAGAGTCATGCAAGTAGTGAATGCACATAAAAAGCAAAAAATTTACCTTGGCTACTATAGGTATTTGTAATGGGAATGATAGTAATGAGATTTTGTGGTTGCTACAGTCTTACCCCCTTAGAAGAAATCTCATCCCGAGATTTAGATGAATGTAGGAGTAGAGGAAAGAAATAGTCGAGAAAGATAAGGGGAAAGAAGAGAGTTGTACAAACGGAGTAGGAAATGTTTGTACATGTGCCAGATACTTGGACTCATTTGTTTATATCTTATTACTTACAAGTAATGGCGTCCCAATTCTTGCAAGCAAGAGCTTATAAATTCATGATCCGTTCGATTTATAACTTTCTTCTTAGAATGAAAGAGCGTTCTAATTCATTCTAATAGAATAGTCATCATAAATCGTCCTTAAATAGTATCGGCGGAAAACAGAAAAGTGGTCCACATTTAAGGAAATGTGGTCCAGGAATGTTTTGGAGGCAAGTTCAAGCCATGGTGGAAACAAGTTCAAGCCATGGTAGAGACAAGTTCAAGCCATGGTAGAGACAAGTTCAAGCCATAGTGGAGACAAGTTCTAGCCATGGTAGAAACAAGTTCTAGTCATGGTGGAAACGAGTTCTAGTCATGGTGGCCAGTTCTACAACCTCTCTGTTGAGCAACTAGTTACCTGGTAGTTATACCATGTTATGACTAGTGTGACGGACGTTTATCTCATTCTTGCAACTTTTGCAAGGCGAAACATAATGACGATTAAAGTTCGACATAGATATTCTTACAAAATCTAACTAATAGAATCTTGTAATATGACGAGAAATATAAGTTCTAACTCTTAGAACATTGTAGGACGGGGTAGGGAGAAAATATAGAGTAGGAAAAATAGAGTGAAAAATGACGGAAAATCGAAAGGATGGATGAAAGCGGGAGAGTGGATTTTATAGGAGGGGGTGTAGAGGAAGGAAGGAAAGGAATGAAATATGAAAGTATGTAGGGGTGGGAATGACGAAAAGTGGAAGGGTAGGAATATATGGGAGTATGGGTTTAAACGGTAGGGTAGGAAGGCGGGAGAGTAAGATTTAAAATAGGAGAGTGGGAAAAAGGCAGGAGAGTAAGTTTTGAACGAAAGGATGAGGAGAGACGGAAGGATAGGGTTCAAAACAGAAGAATAAGATTAAACGGAAGAGTAAGAGTATAGGATACCTGAAAAGATAGTATCCTAATGGAATTTTTAGATTTACTAGATTCCTCCAAGATTTGTTTTCCCCCCTAAGGTTCTTCTAATCCTAAAGTGGTATGTTTTGACTTATTCGATGAAGAGGGTCCTAGATAAGGAGATGGGCTAGATGGTTTCTTATCTAAGGGTTTACTAGGAGTGTCACTATTCCTAGGTAAGGTTTTGAGTTTTCTCTTTTGTCCTAAGTTGTCTATTACTACGAGTATCACTATTATTATGAGTAGTATTATTCCTAGGTACTTGATACTAGCTAAGGTAGTATCCATGGTATCTTCTAAGTAAAATTCCTAATGTGTATCCTAAGAAACGTCACATCCTAAGATGTAATCTAATATTCTCAAATATCTTAATCCTAGTTATAACTAATAACCTCGAATTCTAGGCCTGGGTTATAAATCCTTAAGGTGGTTCAGGATAACCTAATGGTGTAATATTCCTAGAGGTTTCTAAATTCTTAAAGTTATGTGGGAAATCCTATAAGGGTTGGTTACTAGGTCTAGGTAAACTATATCCTCAAAACGGTTTGTTCCTAAAAAGTAAGGTTTTGACTAGTGTTCCTAACTCTTTACTAAGTGTTAAAGGCATAGAGTTCTAAATCCTAATGGGCTGGTTCTACCAATCCTATTAACTATTCTTAAGTTTTATTCCTAAAGGTTTCCTTATATCTAGTCTATTCTAATATCCTCTATATCAAGTAAAATTCCTATCTTATCTTATAGAGAGGTCTTTCTAGTTTCTACTTATCGGGGTAAGGATTCTAATTTGGTTTCTAACCTATAAAACCTCAAATATTCCTAATTTTATTTTCTATTTCCTCAAGGGTTTCTTAGATAGCCTATCTTAATGATCTAAGTTATTCTATATTTAAGCTTATGTTTCTAGGGATATCCTAAAGTCATTTCTAACCTCAAGTACGAGAATCCTAAGGAGTATGGTTCGGGTTTTACTAATAAGGGAGGGAAAACTATCTCAGGAATCATAGTAATCTAAGTAAAGAGGGAAGTATGGGAAGATGCTCGTATATGACTGTCATATACTTGCACATGGTATAGTTAGGGGTAGATTCTATAACTAGGGGAAAGATAGCTTAAGGTAAGCTAAGGAAGTAGTGAGGGTTTAGAGATCGGAGGAGAAAGAATTTAGATCTCTATGGTATAGAATAAGAATTCTCACCATTGATAAGGGAAGTGTTTTTAGGGAATTTGGTTTTTACGAGAGGGTTGTTATTTAAGAGTTTCTATGAATCTAAGGCATCGGGGTAGTTGATCCTAAATTCCTAAGGGTAAGGGTTCGGAGTAGATTATGACAAGTACCTAACTTGTCATATTCTATGGGTTAAGTCTATATTCCTAGGGGTTACTATAGGGTTTAGGGTGACCTAGGGTAATCAGGAAGAGGCATTCCTAAATCTAGTTTATCTAAATTATTCTGAATTGAGGGGCACCAGGTAGTTTCCAGGGCATAACCTATGTTATTAACTTCCTATTCTACATATCCTATAGGTATTACGGTACTAACTATCCTAAGGCAAAATTCCTAAGGTTTACTACTTAAGGTTTTCTTCTAAGGTTTTCCTAAATCTAAGGGTTTGAGTTTGATTGATGACATTCCTCATCATCATCAAACATCTTTTCTAATGTACAAATCCTAAAATGGGAAAAAGCTATCTTATAGCGGTGTCTCATTTGATTTTTCCTGTAGTTTAGCAACTTTAAAACGGTTTTGTTGTAATGTGTTTCTTAAACTACTATAATAAGGTTGAAAGCCTATGTTGTTATTATCATGACCTTCTTCTATCTTCTCAAGAAGGTCAAGGAAAATTTCATTCTAAGTTATTTAAAATATCCTCTATTTGATTTTCCTGATTTTCTAAGGTTGTCCTAATGGGGTTTTCTCCAAGTTCATCTTTCCAAGATGAAATAGGAGGGTTTACTAAGTAAGGTGTGGGTGCTAAGTTAGAGGGTTGCCTAGATTCATATCTAGGGGTATAGCTAGGGATAGGTTTCCTAGGTGTATAAGGTTCTATAGGGAGGAAGAACCCATGTGGTTCAATTCTAGGGGAGGGAAAAGGTAAATGTAATATAGGGTTTGGGGGAGTAATAGGTGATGCCTTAGTATAGAAATCTCTTAAATGTTTTAAGTGTGGGTTATCTATGAAAGGTGTAAATCCTAAGGGTGACGGTATATCTATATTAATCCTAGACTCTTCTAAAGGATTGGGGAAGAATGGTTTACAGGGATAATCTAGTACAAACGGAGAGGATAGAGCAGTCTCCGGATGTAAACTGGATAAGACAGGAGTAGAATAGCGGGGTGTAGACATAACTATATATTAGTAGAAATACTGTAAATCATTTAGCAGTTAAGCAGTTAATAACTATACTAACCTTAGCACGTATGGTTACGTAGGATGGCAGGGTCACTGGGGACTTTCTCGGAATCATGAAAAGTAGTTGTAGTCTAGGTTTTGACCTTGTTCTCTACAACTGAGGCTCTGATACTAATCTGTAACACCCCCATTTTTCACGTTTCGCAGCGGATTTAGGGTTGGGGTATTACTTCATGGAATCACAGTTACATTAATAGAAAACGACTCTAAAAGAGACATTTTTAGAAAATAAGTTATCATTCATTAAAATATCAGAGTTTTTACTTTAAAAGGTATACTTTTACTAATGTTGAGGTCCCAAAGTCTGAGTGATTGGTTATGTTTGAATGATAACCGGTTTGAAAGTCCTCCGAGTTCAGTGCCTCCTCCTGCCATAGCTCCGTATAGCTATATACCTAGGATACATGCTTAAAAGTCAACACTAGGTGTTGAGTGAGAATCATAGGTTTAAGTGTTAGTGAATACAAGTTCCACAGGGTTCAGTTGATACACCCTTCAAGGAAATTGTAGTGTTTATGATAATTGTAATGCATTCTACAATTATCATGAGTGGGGTATGTTGCACTAAGCTCATGAACCACACATTAACAATCCGAGTCATGGGGGCTGCAGACCCAACCGTGAGGGGATAGGAAGAGTAACTTGCCAAAGCTAACTCTTCAGAGGGTTCAAATATAATACTTATTGGTACCATACAGAGAGATGTAATACCAACGGGAGTTGTCAAACTCCAATAGATCTATCAATTATATTCGCGTTCGCTTGGATAAAATATCCCAAACTATTAGATTCATGAATTTTGGTTATGTAGTGGTGGCAGATAGTTTACTCGTGCAACAACCAAAGAAAAAGGCTTGTATTTGGTTTAAAGAAAGCAAGTAGCATGTATCCCCCTCACAGGGTTTGTAAAACATTTAGAAAGCGTTTAAAAGGTGTGAGGCTATGAAAACTCACCTGGGCTTAGGGAAATCTAATTGATGTAAAAAGTGAAATTTGCACATGTCGGGGTGAGTTGCACATTTTGAGTTCATCCACTCTTAATAGACATATACCCGAGGGACACATTTACGTTGCTTAGTTAAAGGGATCCATTATCAGCTTTTAGGTGATAACTAGCCCTAATAACTAACTTGAAGTTGTTAACATTCCTTAATAAGGAAGTTAGACCCGTCAAAGTATACATCTAAGAAGAGCTTTTCGAAACGGTACTGGTCGTCTGATATTAAAGCGGTGAAGCTTAAACACGGATCGTTGTCCCAACGAGGGTTGAATTGATCTTGTCACTCGAGTCGTGAGTTATGTGAGATGAATAAGTTTGAAAGATGAGATTAGGTTTTTGTTTACACTACGAAAATTTGTTTAGAACTGAAATGTAAGAAAGTACGAGATTTAAAGAAATAAGTTAAAAAAGAAAAGAAAACATAAGACTACGTTAAACTTTAAAGAAATGAAATTTAAATTGCAAAACAATAAGAGAAAGTGAACAAGAAACTATTTTTGGAGTTTTGTATTTAATTAACGAAAAGAGAAGTTTAACTAAAGAAATGATTAAAGATTTAACGTACTAATACTTAAATTAATAAGAAAAGAAATTAAACTAAGGTAAATAAATCTAGAAAGGATTTTAGAAAATTCGGCGGAGTTTCGTTTAGGAATGAACCCAACAAAACCCCACTCGATGAAACGATGAGGAAAATAAAAGCCTAGCTCGGCTTATGAAACTCGACTCAAAAGAAAACTTAGAGTGATATTCGCAAGAAATTTTGTTGCCAAGATGAAACTCGCAACTTAGAAAAGCTTACTCGCAATTTTATGAAAATGATACTCACTAAAACATACAACCAAACTCGCTAAAAATAAAAATGAAACTCGCTAGAACATGTAATACTCGCTAAACCCTAAGCATACTCGCAAGAACATAGTACTAAAAATTCATACTCGCAACTTTTGACCCAATACTCGCTAAAAATGAAAATGATACTCGCTAAAACAATGTGATACTCGCAATCCTTGGACCTTACTCGCAAAACTGAGACCCAAACTCGCAAATCTATAAAACCAAACTCGCAAAACTGAGACCCAAACTCGCAAATCTATGAAACCAAACTCGCAAAACCAATAACAAAACTCGCAAAACCAAAACGAAATAAAGGACCCCTACTCACAAATCAACCCAACTCGCTAAACCCTAAATATCATACTCGCAAAACATGAATTTAGACGCTGGAACCTTTTTTAAACGTGAGATTAATGATTAGAACTATGAAATACTTATGAAAACTTAATGAAAAGACTAGTTTTAATCACAAATAAGCTTGTGTATAAGCTAACGACTCAAAAAGAAACCCTAACCCATATATTTTTTATATATTTCGACCCATAACATGCAAAGGTGGTAAGATTTTTATATAAGTTTTTGTAGATCATTAAGATAGTTGTAAATAACTATTGATAATAACTAAGATAAGCTCAAAAGATGTGTAGATGAAAAGAAATATTAAGCTATAGGAAAAAGATTTAAGACATGAAAAATAAAATTGCATTAATAAAAAGACTTACACTAATGAAAACTAGACTCAATAAAAACTAAGACTCAATCAAAAACTAGCTTACAAATGAGGCTAGGGGGGGGGGGGTATTTAAGGGAGCAAGGAAGCTTCTCTTTTTTACATCGTGTACGGTTTAGCCCCTATACTTTGATATCTCATGAAAGCTACACATAAACTTCTATTACAACGCTACTAAATGTTCTAAAAATTAAAAGTAAGTCCTTGTAACTTGAGGTAGTGTGTTGACGTGCTTTCCAAGGGTCTTCAAAAACTTTAAAAGTGATCACTTGCTCGAACTTGGAGAGTTTATCTTCATAATTATCATTGAACTTCGATTAAGCGTCTCTTTTATTTTCTTGAGCCTTTAAGAAATAGTATTGTCATCACGGGCTTTTCTTAAGTAAATTTCATCTTTGGCTTCACTTTAAGACTCTTTTCCACATCTCGTGCTCGTTTAGGGTTTTTTGGTTGATTTTGATGTCGTTTTTGCAATATCCTTTCCTGCACAGTCACAAACACAAAAACACGATATCTTTGGCGTTTAACGTTAGTTTTTGGTCTTTTAGGGTCTGAAAATGGTGAATAAAAGGTATGTGAATAAGCACATACCAAAATCTCCCAGACTAAGGTATTGCGTGTCTCACGCAATGTAATCACGTCACGCTTTAGAGATAAATAATTTCAAACCTTTCTTTACTAACTTTGAAAAGTAGCAAAACGTTCAAGAGAGATACGAAATCATTTATTCCCTAAAACGCCCCGGTTTTCCATTTTAGACTATGTACATCATATATTACACTACTTTAGCTTATGACGGTGTGCTTGACTTTCATTATCTTTCAATAACGATTAAGGGTCATAGAGTAAGAACACGATTCATAGAAAAGTGACCGATTGGATAAAATTCATCGTCCCTGATTTTTCACAAGCCCTTTCTCTTCTTCACCTCCAAACTTCTGTATCTAGTAGTAGACTCGAGCTATAGTAGGCCTAGGATCCGAGCAAAGCAAGCCAAGGACCTTTGTCGAGTTATTTTCTCATCGCTAAACCTAAAACCCTCGTTAGCCTTCCCTTTGGTCACGTAAGCTTCTAATCTAGTTTCTTTAGATTTAGTTCATTCCTAGGATAGTATTAGGATGCCTTAGATCATATAGGAACCCTTGCCTAAGCCTTGATCACTAAAACTTGCTAGTTTTCTTTTTGAAACCCTAAATATAGTTAAATACATGTTTCGTTGCTATAAAGCCTTTCTATAAGATATAAGTTAGTCTAGGTAACTTGGATAAGCTAATATTAGTTAAACATAAGCTAGGAAACCTTTTTATTTAAAAAAAATATAGTTTGCATGAAATTAGGACTAGTTTTGCAAAGTTTTCCATGCATAGGGGTATGTATGGTAACTTTCTGAAAATATTAAGTCTAGGGACTATTTTTAACATTTCTTAGAAGTTATAAGTATAAGGACCCTTTTTGCAAAGTTATAAAACCTTAGGATAAAAAGTAAAATAGTTATAAACTAATAAGGACTAGTTTTGCAAAAGTTATAAAGTTAAGGGTATAAAAGGTAAATATAGAAAAATTATAAGTCCAAGGATCATTTCTGTCATTTTTCCAAAATATATAAGTTTAGGGACTAATTATGTTAAGTATAGATAGTTATAAACCTAAGTAATATAAGTATTATAAGTCTAGGGTAGATTTTGTAAATATATAAACTATAAAGGTATAAAGTGAAAGTATTCAAATATAATTATAAAAACTTAAAGATAGAAACATAACACAATACTAGGGAGCTTCATGTGAGGAGTACTATGTGGATATTTCGTTTTGACGAGTTTGCTAGGTTTACGATTTAAAGTGCCCTGGCTCCTCAAACGATTATTGCATATACTTCTGAATTAAGATGGCCCGAACGGTGTTATGTTATAACTAAACCCTAATAAAAATATAATTCAATAGTAGGGAACTTCATGTGAGGAGTATTAACTTCTGAATTATGATGTCCTGAACGGTATTATGTTGATAACATAATACAATAGTAAGGAGCTTCATATGAGGAGTCTTATACTTCTGAATTGTGATGGCCTGAACGGTGTTGTGTTATATCTAAAACTCTAAAAACCCTAAGAATAATTACTTAAGAAACTTAAACTAAATAACTAAAGCTTGACATACATCCGCAACTACAACAACATCAGGATACGTGAGTAAGGCAGTCTAGTTCCCCCAAACTAAGCGTAAAAACGGATCATTGTTTAATTACAAGTTAGATGCTAACGCTACCCATGGAAGTTACTCGTGTATCTCTTGCTCCCATTTTCCTATTTTTGTATCTCATTATTTTATTTTTGTGAGAGAAATGAATTTCTTCATAAGCATCTCGTTTCATACTTTTTAGTCCGAAATAGATACCAAATTCAGACGCTAAGTAGTTATCGATCTTCTCTTAAGAAGGTTTGCTCGAGAAATATGGTCCACATCAAAGATATTGGATACATACAAAGACTTTGGAATACATCAAAATAGACATAAAGTGGAGAGTACCTTCACGTGCACCTCATGCGCCCGATCTAGGATCATTCGCATGCACCTCACGTGCTACCAACTTTAGTCTTAACACTTAAACTCATAATCCATAAATCTTCAACATACATCCTTATAT
>LBNU01014714.1:40188-71756 GCA_014162995.1 Artemisia annua
TTCTTTTTCATACTTTTTTCTTGCCTTAGTAACTTTTCAACTCCGAACCTTCACGGTTTCAATCCAAGACCTACCGCCAACTGCTAGGGTTAGAATGTAGGATCCAAGGCCCGATCTCAATCCGATGTCTCAAAGCACCTTAGCTCTACTGAATACCGGGCTTTAGGGTAGCTCCGAAACCACATGCGTACTACGCTTATACAACGAGATACAATACAATACAACTCGAGATAATGGGGTGTATCCTTGATGTGTACCCAATTTTTCAAGCAAAGATTCTCTCAAGAGGACCAAGAACTAATCATCGGCTAAACCTAATATCTTTAATTATTTAGCACAGATATGGGGTGAAGCAATTTTGTGGGAACAAAAAGTCATGAGTACCTTCGATGAACAAAAAGTCACGTTCTCCGCAAATTTAAAATCTCAAATAATGAGATCCGCGAATGCTTAGCCGATAATCAAGCCACGCATATATAAAGTCAAGTACGGGAGCCGACAAAAGAGTAGCTCCTTGTGTACAAAACTAGCACAAGCTTTTGTGATCATCAATGGTTAAGGGAACAAGCTAGGGCTCAACACGCCCGGATCAAGTCAAAATTTTTATTCTCACTCTTACCTAGTAGGAAAGTCAAAACACGGTGTCAAAACTTTTATTCTATTTTTGCATAATTTTTATATTTTTTTCATTTTTTCTTTGAAATTTTTCAAAATTTTTCACTTTTTTGGGTTTTTGAGGAAAAACGGGGTTGCGTAAGTAAACAGCAATGGTGAAAGTGCTAGGTCAATCAAATCGAAGATTCACCCCCCCAGACTAAAGATAAACATTGCCCTCAATGTTTCCAAGGTAAGGGTATCCTAACAATAAATCTAAGGCTGTTTATTAAGTATGCCAAAGATACCATTAGTCGATAAGATTTTGGATATATCGATTTCCAAGCAAGCATCAATACATGGGACTCGAGTGGAGATGAGATGATCCAACGAGCACGAGAGTCATCATGAGTTGGGGAAATCTGCATAAACACAAACAACCAAGCAAACACAAGATTGGAAGAGGTCGCCCTCCTCTCGTTACTTATTAGAAACTAGAAAACATAGATGGATAAGCATGGGGTGCCTCCCACGAAGCGCTTTGTTTTTGGTCACCGAGTCACTTAGCTTGACTCGATCCCCGCATTAGTTGTCCTTGGGGAAAGTCTGGAGATCCGGGATAACCAAAGATGGTATGTCCCCTCTAAAGTAATGTTTCAAACGATGACCGTTTACCTTGAAATTTGGCCCATTTGGTTGAGAAAGTTCAATTGTGCCATATGGAAAAACTTGGGCAACGGTAAACGGTCCAGACCAACGGGTCTTAAGCTTCCCAGAAAATATTTTTAACCTTGAGTTAAAAAGCAAAACTTGATCACCGACATTAAAAACACGATTTTTGATTTTTGAATCATGAATCCGTTTGGTTTTCTCCTTATAAATCAAAGAATTATCATATGCTTGATCACGAAGTTCATTCAATTCATTCAACTGGATTTTTCGGTGATCACCCGCGGTTTTTAAATCATAATTCACATGTTTTAGGGCCCAGTAGGCTCGATGCTCTAGCTCGATCGTAAGATGACATGCCTTTCCATACACAAGCTTGTAAGGGGTAAAACCGATTGGTGTTTTATAAGCTGTGCGGAAGGCCCAGAGTGCATCATCTAACTTGTCCGACCAAGAAGAACGATTCTCACCCACTGTCCTTTCCAAAATCCTTTTAAGACCACGATTGGATACCTCGACTTGGCCACTAGTTTGAGGATGATAAGCGGTACTGAGTCGATGGGTAACACCATATTTGGACATAACTTTTGAAAACTGGTCATTATAAAAATGAGTACCACGGTCACTGATGATAGCTCGAGGTGTACCGAATTTGGCAAACAAACTTTTCAAAAATTTTACAACCACTCGGGCGTCGTTAGTTGGGAGAGCTTTTGCTTCGACCCATTTAGACAAATAATCGACCGCCACGAGGATGTATTTGTTTCCTTTTGAAGATGGAAATGGTCCCATGAAATCGACCCCCCACACGTCAAAGATTTCACAAACTTGGATAGAGTTTTGAGGCATCTCATCCCGCTGCGAAATTTTTCCTTGTCGTTGGCACGCGTCACAAGACTTCACCAGGTCCTGTGCATCGCGGTAGATCAAAGGCCAAAAAAAACCAGAGTCAAAAACTTTTTTAGCAGTAAGATTGGCACCATGATGTCCCCCTGTGGGGCCATTGTGGCACGCCATCAAGATAGCTTCGGCCTCTTTNAAACTTGGATAGAGTTTTGAGGCATCTCATCCCGCTGCGAAATTTTTCCTTGTCGTTGGCACGCGTCACAAGACTTCACCAGGTCCTGTGCATCGCGGTAGATCAAAGGCCAAAAAAAACCAGAGTCAAAAACTTTTTTAGCAGTAAGATTGGCACCATGATGTCCCCCTGTGGGGCCATTGTGGCACGCCATCAAGATAGCTTCGGCCTCTTTAACATGGACACATCTCCGAATGATTTGGTCGGCACAAACTTTGAACAAATAAGGATCGTCCCAAAAATATTGTTTAACATCTTTGAAAAATTTCTTTTTGTCCTGGGTCGACATTCCTTTTCTGATAAAATTCCCCACATGGTAGTTTGCAAAATCGGCAAACCATGGGGTACTAGAATCACAAAGTGATACACTCTCAAGTGTCTCAAGAGGAATTGAGTCATTAATATCCTTTTTCTCGAGAACACCTTGATGAGGATTTTCAAGCCGGGATAAATGGTCAGCGGCTAGGTTTTCTGCTCCTTTCTTGTCGCGGATCTCGACATTGAATTCTTGGAGCAAAAGAACCCATCGCATTAGTCTGGATTTGGCATCTTGCTTGGTCATTAGGTATTTGAGGGCTGAATGGTCCGCATACACTATGCATTTCTTTGAAAGCAGATATGATCGAAATTTTTCAAAAGCATAAATTACTGCCAACATCTCTTTTTCAGTTGTGGTGTAATGAGATTGAGCACTATTCATTGTTTTGCTTGCATAGTGTATAGGCCGAAAATATTTGTCCTTGCATTGCCCCAGGACCGCCCCGATTGCATAGTCGCTTGCATCACACATTAATTCAAAGGGCAAATCCCAATCGGGGGCAACTAAAATAGGAGCCTCCGTTAACTTCTTTTTAAGGGTATTAAATGCATCAATGCACTCATTGGTGAAGATGAACGGGGCATCCTTTTCCAAAAGGTGGGTCAAAGGTCGGGCTATTTTCGAAAAGTCTTGTATAAAACGTCTGTAAAAGCCAACATGACCGAGGAAACTTCGAATTCCATTGACGGTCGTGTGATGAGGTAGTTTTGCGATAACATCAACTTTCGCTCTATCTACCTCAATCCCGGCTTTAGAGATTTTATAGCCGAGGACTATACCTTCTTTAACCATAAAGTGACACTTCTCCCAATTCAGAACTAGGTTAGTGTCTTCACACCTTTGGAGCATTTGTTCTAAATGGGAGAGACAAGACGAAAATGAGTCACCATAAACAGAAAAATCATCCATAAAAACCTCCATTGTCTTCCCGATCATGTTTTGAAAAATAGCGGTCATACACCTCTGGAACGTGCCTGGAGCATTGCATAAGCCAAAGAGCATACGTCGATAGGCAAACGTCCCATAAGGGCAAGTAAAAGTTGTTTTCTCTTGATCGGGAGGATCAATGGGAATTTGAAAATAGCCAGAAAAACCATCGAGAAAACAATAGAACTCATTTCCCGCAAGTCGTTCAAGCATCTGGTCCATAAATGGAAGTGGAAAATGGTCCTTTCGAGTTGCTTCGTTGAGCTTTCAATAGTCGATACACACTCTCCAACCGGTAACGAGACGTGTAGGAATAAGCTCGTTATCTTCATTCGTCACGACAGTTATACCACCCTTCTTTGGCACACAATGGACTGGGCTACCCACGAGCTATCAGAAATGGGGTAAATCATCCCAGCGTCGAGTAGTTTGATAACTTCATTTTTGATCACATCATGGATTTTTGGGTTAACCCGTCGTTGTTGTTGGATGGACGGCTTAGAATCGTTTTCGAGTAAAATTTTGTGGGTGCAAAAACGAGGGTCTATGCCCTTTATGTCAGAAATACGCCAAGCTATGGCATCTTTGTGCTTCTTAAGCATATCAACGAGACGGTTCTTCTCCTCATCTTGAAGGTGTTTAGAAATGATGACGGGAAATTTGTCAGTTCCTTCCAAGAATGCGTATTCAAGATGAGGAGGTAAATCCTTAAGCTCGAGTTCTGGAGGCTTTTCGTTAGATGGCTCGACCTCTTTGACTTCTTCAACATAAAGTTTCTTCGGAGGAATAGGTGAAAAGGGATCTTCATTCAAAAGTTTTTCAAGCATAAGGATGTCTCCCTCTGGATCGTAGTAAGAATCATCAATATCCGATAATGACGATGTATCGGTAGAGAGAAAATCATCGACTTCTTCCAAAAAGAAATCACCTCCTTCAAACGGAGTGAAAGAAGGGGAAGAGTCGGCAATTATAGGTTGAGGTGAAGAATTATCTTGGTGGGAAGAAGGAGTAGAAGTGGGATTGCCACTTGATAATCCGAGTATCTCTTGAGAATACTCATCAGAAACTTCATCAATTACATCGATTTTGTTTATGGTCATGGGTTCATCGGTGGAGGAATATCTTGCTGTTTGGTCTAGGTTAAACGTGATGGCTTCATGACCATCTCGCAAGGTAATCTCTTCATCATACACATCAATCAAAGCACGGCCCGTCTTGAGGAAACCTCTTCCGAGAATGAGAGGAACCCTTGAATCAGGATCGAAATCGACAACAACAAAATCAGCCGGAAAGTGAAATTTTCCCACATTGACGATGACATCCTCGGCTATGCCTTTCGGACGAGAGGTAGAACGGTCGGCAAGCTCGAGTGTCATACGTTTAGGAGTCAAAGCGGGTTAAGGCTAGCACCTAAATCGGCTAAGGCGAAGCATTGAACCATTCCGGGAAAATTACATGGAATCAAGAACTTGCCGGGGTCTTCAAGCTTTTCAGGAAGCTTCTTAAGGAGCACCGCCGAGCAATTCGCATTCAAGGGTGTAGTCGACATTTCATACAATTTATCTTTATTATTCAACAAGTTTTTAAGCATTGATGAAAACTTTGGCATTAACACAACAACATCAGCAAGACTCAAATCAAAGCGAATGTCTTGAAACATCTTAAAAAACTTTTCCTTCATTATGTCATTTTTATCTTGACGTTTTTGCTCATTTAGACGAAAGGGATAAGGAAGATTAGTTTTAACTGGTTCATCTTGTTCAAAAACAACTTTTTCTTTTCCTTTTGACGCATTTGCATTTTCATTGATTGGTTGAACCACCGGTGGTTGGATATTTTCGGTCCTTCCTTGGTGAATAGGAATTCTCGTATCCGTTGTCACCTCGGTTGCACGGTCCACTACCTTTGAAGGAGGAGAATAAGAGGTAGTTGGAACCGTTGGTCCCTTGTATGAAACTCCACTGCGTGTTGTGATCGCCTTGACATCGCCCCTCGGGTTAGTGATCGTGTTGCTAGGTAGAGACGTGGTACCCGAACCCGAGGGTCGATCATTTAAAGAATTTTTCATATCAAGCATTTCCTTAATCAACAATCTGGTTGTTTCTTCGTGATTTTTAAGTTGTGTTTGCTGACTTTGCATGATAGTTTGTTGGTTTTGATTTTGATGAAGTAATTCTGCAAACAACTCATCCGTGTTCGATTGATTTTGAACAACACCTTGATTTTGATTAAAAGTTTGCCCACGGGCGTTGTTGTTGAAACCTTGATTTTGAAAATTTTGATTCTCATGATTAAAGTTTCCATAATTAGCACTTTGATTTGCAAAATTTCCATGGTTACTTTGAAAACCACGATTTTGGTTAAACCCTTGATTTTGATTATGAAAACCGTGAGTTACTCGACTTTGATTTTGATTAACTTGATTACCACGATTTTGCACATTTTGGTTTGGAGGCGGGTTTTGAAAACCGGGTGGTGGTCCAAGGTAATTGGTTGAACGGTAGTTGAGAAGATTTCGATCTCCTTGGGGTTGGTAAGCGTTACCACCCATGTTAGCGGCGTACACATTCTCGTTAGCAACGTTAGTTGTTGGACACTCGTAATACGAATGGGAAACACCACATGTTTCGCAACTTTGGTTAATAGCATTGACGGTTTGAGAAGTTTGTTCTTTATTTTGAATAAAAAGTCCCATTTGTTTTGTAAGAGAAGCAATAGCATCAGCGTTTTGTTTGTTAGACTCGATAACGTGAGACAAAACATCGTCGTTAGACTTGTTACTAGCACTTGAAACTTGTGTTTTATTTCGAGAAGTTCTAACTTTTGCTTTGTTTTCAATGATCGTGAAAGCTTCTTGAGTGTTTCGAGCTAACAGATTACCACCAGCAGCAGAATTGAGCGAATCTTGATCAGCGGGATTCAAACCATTGTAGAACGTATCAATTTGATGCAATTCAGAAAACCCGTGATTAGGACACTTTTCAAGTAACTCTTTGAAACGATCCCAAGCCTCGCTGAATGATTCATCGAAAGCTTGTTGGAATCGAAAGATTTGAGTACGAAGATTTGAGGTTTTAGAAGGTGGACAGAAATGGTTGAGGAACTTGTTGGCTAAATCATTCCAATCATGAATCGAATTAGGGGGTTCTTTTTCCAACCAAGTTCGAGCGGCTCCTTTGAGAGAAAAGGGAAACAATTTCATTTTGACAACATCATAAGGAACTTGGTTGATCATAATGGTTTCAGCAATGTCGGTTAAGTTCCGAATGTGAACATGAGGATCTTCGTGATCAAACCCGTGATAGGATATACCCGAAATGAGATTGAGTAATCCATGATTGATTTTAAAGTGATTTGCATGAATATCGGGAATCACGATGGCTCTCCTCACACCTTGGAAAGGTGATTGGAGTTGTTCCTCCATTGGACGTAAATCGTGAAAAGGTTGGGGGATCTCCTCTGTTGGGAGCCCCGTTAGGTTATGCACCGTTGTTGTTGTTGTTGTTGTTCATTTCCTCGAGGTTTGGAAGATTAACACGGTTTGGACGTCGTATAAGACTCTCGGGATTAGAAAGTGGTGGAAAAAGTTCGTTATAAGAAGAACGGGTGTTCATACAAATTGAAACAAATCAAAGTGAAACAAATTGAAAAAGTAAGTTGAAATGAAAATCTTTTTGGATTTTATGTTTTATAAAAGAAAAATGAGAAATATTTTTGGTTTTTATAGGTTTTATAATTTTTTGTTGTTTTTATGTTTATGAAAAACGATAACCTCCAAAAGAAGGTTCTTCAAAACACAATACTCAACGATCTAATGACTTAATCTTATCAACCACTCCCCTGCAGCGGCGCCATAAATTTGGTCGTCTAATATTAAAGCGGTGAAGCTTAAACACGGATCGTTGTCCCAACGAGGGTTGAATTGATCTTGTCACTCGAGTCGTGAGTTATGTGAGATGAATAAGTTTGAAAGATGAGATTAGGTTTTTGTTTACACTACGAAAATTTGTTTAGAACTGAAATGTAAGAAAGTACGAGATTAAAAGAAATAAGTTAAAAAAGAAAAGAAAACATAAGACTACGTTAAACTTTAAAGAAATGAAATTTAAATTGCAAAACAATAAGAGAAAGTGAACAAGAAACCATTTTTGGAGTTTTGTATTTAATTAACGAAAAGAGAAGTTTAACTAAAGAAATGATTAAAGATTTAACGTACTAATACTTAAATTAATAAGAAAAGAAATTAAACTAAGGTAAATAAATCTAGAAAGGATTTTAGAAAATTCGGCGGAGTCTCGTTTAGGAATGAACCCAACAAAACCCCACTCGATGAAACGATGAGGAAAATAAAAGCCTAGCTCGGCTTATGAAACTCGACTCAAAAGAAAACTTAGAGTGATATTCGCAAGAAATTTTGTTGCCAAGATGAAACTCGCAACTTAGAAAAGCTTACTCGCAATTTTATGAAAATGATACTCACTAAAACATACAACCAAACTCGCTAAAAATAAAAATGAAACTCGCTAGAACATGTAATACTCGCTAAACCCTAAGCATACTCACAAGAACATAGTACTAAAAATTCATACTCGCAACTTTTGACCCAATACTCGCTAAAAATGAAAATGATGCTCGCTAAAACAATGTGATACTCGCAATCCTTGGACCTTACTCGCAAAACTGAGACCCAAACTCGCAAATCTATGAAACCAAACTCGCAAAACTGAGACCCAAACTCGCAAATCTATGAAACCAAACTCGCAAAACCAACAACAAAACTCGCAAAACCAAAACGAAATAAAGGACCCCTACTCGCAAATCAACCCAACTAGCTAAACCCTAAATATCATACTCGCAAAACATGAATTTAGACGCTGGAACCTTTTTTAAACGTGAGATTAATGATTAGAACTAATAAATACTTATAAAAACTTAATGAAAAGACTAGTTTTAATCACAAATAAGCTTGTGTATAAGCTAACGACTCAAAAAGAAACCCTAACCCATATATTTTTTATATATTTCGACCCATAACATGCAAAGGTGGTAAGATTTTTATATAAGTTTTTGTAGATCATTAAGATAGTTGTAAATAACTATTGATAATAACTAAGATAAGCTCAAAAGATTTGTAGATGAAAAGAAAGATTATGCTAGGAAAAAGATTTAAGACATGAAAAATAAAATTGCATTAATAAAAAGACTTACACTAATGAAAACTAGACTCAATAAAAACTAACACTCAATCAAAAACTAGCTTACAAATGAGGCTAAGGGGGGGGGGGTACTTAAGGGAGCAAGGAAGCTTCCCTTTTTTACATCGTGTACGGTTTAGCCCCTATACTTTGATATCTCATGAAAGCTATACATAAACTTCTATTACAACGCTACTAAATGTTCTAAAAATTAAAAGTAAGTCCTTGTAACTTGAGGTAGTGTGTTGACGTGCTTTCCAAGGGTCTTCAAAAACTTTAAAAGTGATCACTTGCTCGAACTTGGAGAGTTTATCTTCATAATTATCATTGAACTTCGATTAAGCGTCTCTTTTATTTTCTTGAGCCTTTAAGAAATAGTATTGTCATCACGGGCTTTTCTTAAGTAAATTTCATCTTTGGCTTCACTTTAAGACTCTTTTCCACATCTCGTGCTCGTTTAGGGCTTTTTGGTTGATTTTGATGTCGTTTTTACAATATCCTTTCCTGCACAGTCACAAACATAAAAACACGATATCTTTGGCGTTTAACGTTAGTTTTTGGTCTTTTAGGGTCTGAAAATGGTGAATAAAAGGTATGTGAATAAGCACATACCAGGTACTTTCTACTTGGATAGATCCTTTTGAATACTAACAGTTGTGTTTCGTCAATTCAATTGTTAAGTCTGAGTTACGCTCACATGAAATGCCACATCCTTTTGTCACCGAAAGCCATTTTGCTCCCCCTCAATATGTGCATTCATATATCAAAGAGTTCGGCACATATGGGAGAGCATACAATTGATTCTAGAACATCACATTTTTATCAGATTTCTTACATAAATCACATTCTCTCCTCCGATCACAAATTTCAAATCATTTGAGATTTTGTGATCCCAATTGATTTAAATAAGTTTTTAAAAAAAATTAGGAGAAAAATGTGGACTGATTTAAATATATACTAATTATGAGACAAAACTTTTACTCCCCCTTAATTATGGAGGGATTCTGTTATGTGTCAGAGATGATGAGCTTTTGAAATGATTTAGAGTTTAACGAGAAACTCATGAAAAATTCATATGTTGACACATAACGTGAAAATCACATTTTTATTCACTGCTGATTATGTACACAAAAGCTTGTTATGGTGATATTTTTAAGATTTTGAAATCACTCTCCCCCTCAATCAATGACCCATTTATAATTTTAGAAAAATTGTTGTCATTGATTAAAGTGATTTTAAGAAACGATTCAATTCTGATTGATTTCCAAAATTTCATGGTACCACCAAGTTTTTCACAATATTTTCATGAAAAATCATAGAAGGGAAAATATTTTCGATGGAAAGAAGACTTCTCTTCTTTATCAAGAAATAATGCACTGAAGCGTACATTATTTCGGAGGAAACATGGATATAAAGTAATCCATGCCCGAGTGAACTTCACTCGGTAAGAGGAACAACCGTCTTTTTGGCGGCGAGTTTTCCTCATATATATATATGTGCGGGTTGCTATCTGAAGTAATAACAAGCCAAAATGACATGTTTTAACCATTTATTATTAGTTCTGCTCGAGCTTCATTTAAAATTTCGTGCCATTGTTGAATGACATTTCTAAAACCTTAAATGTTATCGATAAACAGAATAGGCCGTGAGGGCCATAGAAGTGTCTTTAGGGTACCAGAGACCCATATGGATAGTCCCTTGAAGATACCTGAAGACTCTCTTGACCGCTTCCAAATGCTTTTTGGTCAGCCTGGATTGATATCGAGCGCACATGCACACATCAAATACAAGATCTGGCCTACTACCAGTGAGGTACATTAGGGACCCAATCATGCTGCGGTACTTGGTTTGGTCGACTGGGATCCCGACAGTGTCCTCATCTAGTTTTGATCTTTCGACCATAGGAGTGTCAACTGAGTCACATGATTCAAATCCAAATTTCTTCAAAATTTCAGTGGCGTACTTGGATTGATTGATGAAAATGCCATTGGGATTTTGAGATACTTGTAACCCCAAGAAGAATGACATTTGTCCCATCGTGGACATTTGGAACTCGGAGTTCATCTCTTGGGAAAAGCGATCACATTCCATAGGATCAGACGAAGCAAAGATAATGTCATCTACATAGATTTGAACGTGAAGTAGATGTTTGCCTGATTTTCTGGTAAAGAGTGTAGGATCAACAACACCTTTGGTGAACTTGTTAGCAAGGAGAAATTTGGAAAATGTATCGTACCATGCCCTAGGAGCTTGCTTAAGTCCATAAAGAGCCTTCTTCAAGCGATAGACATGATTTGGATGTTCAGGGTCCACGAATCCTTCAGGTTGACTAACATAAACCACTTCTTTCAACTTACCATTAAGAAATGCCATCTTAACATCCATCTGATATACAACCATATTCTGACTGGCAGCATTAGCAAGGAAGATTCTAATGGCTTCGATTCTAGCAACAGGTGCAAAGGATTCTTCAAAGTCTATGCCTTCTTCTTGTCGGTATCCTTTAGCTACAAGCCGAGCCTTGTTTTTCAGAACATCACCATGCTCATCAATTTTCACTTTGAAGATCCACTTGAGAGCTATAATCATAGCACAATCTAGAGGGGCACTAATTCCCATACTTCAAGTCGATCAAACTCATGAATTTTTTCTTGCATTTCAGTGAACCATGACTATTTAGTCAATGCGTCTTTGAAATCCTTAGGTTCTGACCAATGGGTGACTGATTTTGTGTCGCTGGTGTCTGATGGTGACTGAGTTGATCAAGTGGGGATTGATTAAGTGTATGAACATTGGAGATGAGTGCCAGAAGATCATTCGTTGTTGTTTGATTAATCTTTTCTCTCAATTGACAGTCAAACACAACATGCTTCTCATGTTGTTGCAAGTAAGCATAGAGTTGCTCATAGTTGGTGATTCTGAGTCCCTTGTTGAGCTTCACAGCTATGACAAATCGATCCCATTCAGGTGACATATTGTTAACAAACTTAGAGTTAAGTTGGATGTTAGACATTGTCATTCGCATCCTCTTCATGTCATTAACAAGCTTATGGAGTCTGACGTAGTAGTCTGTGATGTTTTCACCAGGATTCATCTTGAAATGCTCAAACCCATCATACAACTGTGACTTACGATCTTCTTTGGTGAGTTCTGAATCAGCTAGCAGCATTTTCACATCATCCCAAACAGCTTTGGCTTCTGTGTCGAAGTTAATGAGCTTGTATACATCATTGGGTAACCCTTGTATCACAATGTTGGAAGCTCGGATATCAGCATCATAACGTTTCTTTTCAGCTTCGTTGAGATCATTGTAAGTGCGTGGTCTATCAATCCCGTGAGTGATAACACCATCTTCACCCGTGGATAGGACATCTCTTGTGGTACCCATTGGGAATGGTCCATCATCAATGGATTTCAGAATGTTCTCACCATTCTCCTTGTCTCGACAGTAAAGTCGTATTCGTTGAGCCCGTGATTCATAATCAGTCCTATCGAGCATAGGAGGTCGGGTATCGGACCCGGCAGCTTGAATGTCATCAGTTGATGCCATAGTTGCCATGTTACAATCTTTAACGGGATTTTACAACTCTCGTGACTTAAACTGAGAAATAGATTCTTTCCCGGGATTTTACTAAAGCCAACAAAAGAAACCGAAAGATGTAGTATGTGAAAAAATCGCTAAACACCACCAAAAACACAGGAGCTAATCATTAACAAAGAGCTAATCGCTAAAAAAAGATAATCGCTAGAACCTGAGAGATAATCGCAGGAACGAGTTAAACGCTAGATAGGAGCAAATCGCTATTTTGAGATAATCGCTACTTGGAGATAATCGCTACTTTCATAAAACGACAGACAGTACTAATCGCTATTCACAAACAGCCAAACCAATCGCTATCTAGCGATTTGTTTTTTTGTCCGACTATAGTGAAGAGAGGTAATCGCTACACTTAATCGCTACAAAACTGAGCTAATCGCTACCAAGAAATGCACACCGAGGAGCTAATCGCTAAGAAGAAACACACCCCAAAATCACTCCAAATTCAAAATAACGAATGAAACAGCTTATCCAAATGAAAAACTATGTAACTCTAACCTCACTGCTCATAAAAGTACAACCATAACACATTATATTGCACTAAGAAGAACAAACCAAGGTGTATTTCTATGAAACTATTCTAACTAACCAAAAACCATAAAAACCACACCAAATCTGAATATCTAAGGCCCTAAGATGAAACCTTGGCTCTTGATACCAACTGAAGATAAACATTAAGTCACAAACATCATAACATGGTGGTTATGGATCGTTGGTTAGAGAGAGAGAGAGGGAGAGATGGGAAACTTTCAAGAGAGAGAAAGAGAGAAAGAAACTTGTGATATTAGATTGAATGAATGAAAGTTCCAACCCTCTCCACATGTGGAGAGGGTTATTTATAGTTACAACTAAACGCCCACTCTCGGGCTGTGGATCAGGTATACAGAGGGTAAAGACCCGTCCTTCCTCCACGATGTTACTAAACTGATACTAACTACTAACTAATATGATAAATACTACGAGCTACATAATGCTTAACAATACTTGGGGTGACCGAGTCTTTCATTTGGATAAACGTATTCCTAGCATATGGGAATCACCGAAACAAATAATGCATATGGAGTGGTATATAAAAACGAAACTGGCAATGATTGTGATTCGAAAGTTAATGATACAAACAATTCGTTTTTGAGATGGTTCGGTGTTTTCCAAATGATCCGACATGTTATAAGTATTGTCAATGTGATTGCAGAAGCGATGAATGTATTTGCTTAATAAACGCTTGCAACAGTTCATCTGAAGAAGAGGTATAAATACATGTTTTGAATTTCGTTATAATTGTATTTATGTCTTTAAAAATAAAATCCATTAGTTTTATCTTCAAAAATTTTCCTTTGTCAGGCTCGAGCGAAGTGGGAAAAAAACTACCAAAACATATGGAACTTAAATCCTTTTGATTCTGATAAGAAAGATGTTAAAAGCGAAAAAATAGAATCTGATAAAGGTGAAGATACGGGAAAAGATGTTAAAAGGGAAAAAATTGAATATGATCAAGGAGAAAGTGCGGACAAAAAAGATATTGGTCGTTTTGCAGATGCATCTGTTGTTGATGTTGAGAAAAAAGAAACGAAAAAACGAAAACATCCATACGATGAGCCTATTCAAGAAACGGATTCATATTTACTTAGAAGTATAGTGGAGGAGTGCAATCATTGTGAGTGCTCTTATTGTTCACCTCCCGCATCATAATTATTTTGAATTTTATTTTGAATTGCTTGAGTATTTTGGCCAGAAAATACTTTTTGTTTTCGTTTGGGACAATGTTTTATATTAATTATATTATGTTTTATCTTAAAGAGAATATATTTGGATTTATTATTCCACAATATTTATGAAGTTCCTTATATCATATCATATTACATAATAATATTAAAATGAAATTATATAATTGTTTTATGTATATGTATTATATTAATCTCTAATGAATACACCAAAATTATTCAAATATAGTTATTCCAATACAAATAACGTTTATGTATTATATTAATCTCTAATGTGTCATACATCAAATTTATTCAAATATAGTTATTCCAATACAAATAACTAATATAAAAAAAAGTATAACCAAAGGCCCGTGACATATGTTTAAACCTAAAGCTAATCTAACAAAAAGTAAACCCAAAGCCCCGTGCATGCACGGGGATCTAAAGATGGCAAGATATTTTTCTGTTAATGTTTACATACATACTGAAACGGTTGCGTTGACATTGGGCTTATATCTAGTGGGGGAATATTTCATTTTTGTAGTTGAAAATTAAAGTGCCCTCACTTTTGTTAAACTTTGTGATTTCTCTCTCATGACAATAATTTTGGGACTGAGGGAGTAGATTAGAACAATGAAGGTTACATAATGATTTGCCACACCCCTCATGGAGAGTCATGAGGGGTATTTATAGGCTCATTACAATATAAGTGTATCTAGTGTACAATAGTAGTCCATGTGGGTACTACTTGTTATTAATCTAGTCCAATTCACTTGTGTCACGTTATCTTTATAAAAAAGCGAGGCTAACAGATGGTTTATATGTGTTGGTTTAGGTGAATGTTGTGAGATTAATGTGTAAAATGACCAAAATACCGAGTTACTCATGTATTGGTTGCCCAAAAATGACAAGTTGCCCAAAAAACAATACCTTCCATGTACATCGTATAAACAGACCATTCTGTACTTTGGTCGGACACGTGGCATCTTATGATTAGCTATATTCGAGTTGCCAAGTTGCCCTGGTCTAAATACGGAAACTCCAGATACAGGGACAAATAATTAAATCACTTGGGCAATCGGGGCATTGCAATAATTATCTCACTAAATAATTACAAAGTTTTACTAGTAATTAATTCAAAAGATTTAATTGCTTACTAAAATCACACCAGATAATTAATTCAAAAGATTTAATTGCTTAGTAAAAACACAACAGGTAATTAATTCAAAACATTTAATTGGTTACTAAAAACAAAGCAGATAATTAATTCAAAAGATTTTATACGGGTTGTTACACTCCCATTAAACTACTATATAAACACCATTACAACCCTTACTATGACACATAAAACATTGTTTCATACAAAGACGACGCATCCTATTGTATCTCAATGGCTTTTTCAAAAAATGTTTCCCCTGCTGTAGTGCTTTTCGTTATGTTGTTTCTTTGCATGACGTGTGCTGTGAGTTCAGGTATTGTTTATGTTTTTAATTTCTAATGTGAAGAATAAACACACACTGTCCATTCATGCTTTTTGTTAGTAGTGAAATTGTTTCAAAAGTGTTGTTGTAATGTCTTTATGTCATTACTCTCTTTTATGTTTTTTTTATTTACTTTCTCACTCCAAATAGAAATTGACAAAAATCATTATTCAAATTTGTTTATTACAGTGTGTGTAGCAACAAAGTGTTATGGCACGAACTGTGCGGTTCGGGCGAACAGGGACTCTTGTATATTAATTTGTAATACGTTCTCAGGTTGCTTCATTGGGGAGTGCGAAAATGATCAATGTTGTTGCAAAGGCTAGTGGCTAACTAGTCTTTTTAATCATATTCTCCCATCTATGTTGTAAAAGTTTTATGGTATAAGAGTTTCATATGATTATTGGTTATTTGTATTGGTTGGTCCTTATATGCTCTTTTTTGTGATATTCGTCATTACCAAGGTATACGCATTTGGTTTACAAACATCTTCATAATCCACTTGGAACATACGCAAAACAGACCTGTAAGACCTTCACCAAATGTCAACATAATATAAAGCAACTATTTAAATAGAAGTAAACCGAAAAAACACATATCCCAACCAAGGTGAAATGGAAAATAGAAGTTTATATAGTTCCGTAGTCGTAAGTTTATGGATTATATAGTCTGTGGTAAAAAAATTATAATTTAATACCAGAAACAATATTTGCACATAAAAAATAAAATCACATGTAACAAAGATTTTCAAGTTTATAAATATTTGGTCATAAGTTTTTAATAAAGGAATAATAGCTTTAAAAAGCATCATACTTGTGACGTTTTTGCCCCACAAATTATTAAAAATCCAGGGGCAAAAATGTTACAAAAGTAACTCAAAAAGGTTTGTTAGGTCACCATATTGTAAACACAAGTATAGATTTGATAGAAATAAGATGAGAAATAGAGTTTGGTTGATTAGATCAAATATGAAGAATAAAAGTGCAAGAGTTTCTTATGAAAATGAAATAACCAACAAGAAATAGGATTACATGAGTGTCCTATTTATAGGTAAGGAGCTAGGGCAACACTTCCCTATTCCTTCCTTTCTAATTCGTGTGGGCTTGAGGCCCATTGGACGTGTATTGGACTTACACGTTTACATGCTAAACATAATTAATCTAGCAACCTATTACATTTACTGAAATAACCGAGACTTGATTAAATGTTGATAAACTTAGGTCCTAACAATCTCCCCCTAAGGATCGGTTATGAAGGAGTGATGTTCGTCACGGTCATTTGAGGTTTCTTGACGTCTCTGTCTTTGGACTTTAGTTGTTGACTTTCATGGCTTTTGACGTCTTCAAAAATGATTAGTAGAAATGATTCATCGCTCTTTGTTCTTTATTTTTGATGATGAGATAGTGATCACATGATGTGGTAATCTGCCATTCGTTACTTTCTTAGACTCCAGTGGATCTGCATCTTTCCAACATGCTCATACATCTTTGACGTTTGAAATTTCATTCGTGAGTAGCTCTATTTTTATTGATGAAGATTCTTAGTGTTGACGTAGAATTCTTCTTTAGACGGTGCTTTGCTTTAGATCGTTTATATTTATTTCTTTGTAGATTCTTTTGGCATGGAATCTATCTTTGACTTTTGTGTTGCTTCGATCTTTCATGAGAGCTTTCATAGTTGTTGAGATGAAAGTATGAGCATGTGGAAGCTGGTGTTCAGGATGGTTGTTGTACCTGCATTGAAATAGTTAGCAATAAAACATCCGGTACTTACAGGTTCGGAATTAGAATTTGTCAACAGCATAGTGTAAAGACTCCTTATAATCCTTACCAAGGCCGTTCCTAATTGGATACCCCCTAGAGGGCTTACACAGACATACATACGTACACCCACGATTAGGTGAGTCGCTGGAGATCACCCCACGACTGTAGACCATTTGAAACCATCGAACACACTAAGCGTAATCCACAAGGAATCACCTAAGTGACCTGCTGTCAGGGCTGTTTGATGTTGACCCTGGCAGGATTTCCGTTCAATCATTCGAGAAATACATAAGTAAATCCCTCATAAACGTTCAAGGCAGATTTCTAAGATCTGCGAAGGACTCGATAATTTACACTTAGTGTCCAATGATGCAAGACACTTAGTGTAGAAATATTATGTGTTCCTAAGAGATCTTTTATGTTATCTCGTGGCTCTAGACTCGATAAGTGCACATTTGGTTTCCTATGCGGAGGCATGGAGCAGAGGGCCTCCTGTTTCAATATCAACCATCTCTAATAGACGATCGATAGATTACACTGGTTCCCCGTGAGAATGAAACAAACATCTTTTGAGAGATGCCTGATTGGCTAAGAAGGTTTAGGTGCATTGCATCACTGGGTCCATGACGTCTTTATCTTCAATACCGGTGTCGCCTTAGCAACATCTAGTAGCATATGAATTGAACCCGGTGTCTGACCTATGGTTGATAAAATGGAGGGCTATTTCTTTTCACCCTTTTCATTCATTTTCTTTTTAATTCTTCAACCCCTTCTTTCTCCTTTTATTCTTTTCTCCTTTTGTTATATCATATCTAAGGACTTCTAATTTCTAACTATTGGTGATGTCCTTGGGTAGATCCCTCCAGTTTAGGCGGATCATAGGACGGTTTTTCCTATCCTTAGTCACCTTGTAACTCCATGACTATCCTATTGATGCCTTTAAACCAAATCATTGAAAATCTCTCAAATTGTTTATGAGTATAAGACTTTTTATTAACACTTTGAGGTTTTGGATTTCTTATAAAAGACTCCCACTCCACATATGCTTATGAATGTTTTCAGAAATTTGCATATGCGAGAAGAGTTGGCATTTTTTTGAATTGATCCACTCTTAATAGACATGTACCCGAGGGACACATTTACCTTGCTTAGTTAAAGGGATGCATTATCAGTTTTTAGGTGATAACTAGCCCTAATAACTAACTTGAAGTTGTTAACATTCCTAAAAGGAAGTTAGACCCGTCAAAGTAAACATCTAGAAAGAGTTTCTCGAAACGGTACTTCCTACTCGGATAAATCCTTTCGAATACTAACTTTTGTTGTTTCGTCAATTCGTGGGTCAATTCTGAGTTGAGCTCACACAAGATAAGACTTTTGACATCATATTTTAATCACTTTTCTTCTTCTCCCCCTCAAAAATAGCATATCAAATGTTGTTTTTGTAAACGTTTTGCTTAAAATATGCCTTTTTTAATCTTATGAGGAGAAATCAACAAGACTTTAAGATTTAAGAACGATGTTTGAAATCAAGTACTCCCCCTCAACAAGTGATTACTTATTAAGGTGTAATACTTGTCTTTTGAGCAGAATTGAAGAAATACTGAATGGTTTGATATATTCTGCTCAAAAGTAAGAAGCTTTCGCTCATTATATTAGGATTGTGGCACTGATGCGTACCACAGGGTCCTTTAAATACAAAGTTCGGGTTGTACACTGTTATGTGTGCACAAGCCTTAGTAATTACAAATCAATTCAAATAAATGAAAATATTGAAATTTTGGTACCGGAAGAATGTAAGCTGAAGTTCATCATTCGGCTATACATAAAAGTTTGTGAACTGTGGATCTGGTCGTCTAAATGTCAAGACCAGAAATAAAGGACGAACACCAATGTAGCTTTCCAACCTTCTGATCTATTGGCGACGGTACAACCTTTCTTCAATGGTATGGACAAAGTTGCGTATCATTCAGCGTCCATTAGCATTCCACCTTGTTTCTCGACCCTCTTTCAACCTCTTCTTCTAATCATCCAACCTTTCTGCCAACCCATCACGAACTCTTTGAAGTGTCTCGTCACAAAACTTTGGAATTTCATCGAACCTAAGACGAAGTTGATTCTTTTTGTTGAGGTAGATGATTCCAAATGATGGTTGTTGCACGAGAGTATACTGTGATAACTCTAGAATTCCTGGAAATATGAGCTGTGGTTTGGTGAGGTTGTTGGTGTTTTGATAACTTTCCACGCCCAGTTGAAGATCTTCCACTCTTTCTTGAACTATTATTCGTCTGATGTAGAGCAGGAGAGACGCGATGAAGTTGTATTGTGTTTCTCTTTCAAAGTTGAGCATCTTTCTTTGAACCTTTAGCGAATGCATATCTTCAATGTCATTCAGGTTCAGGTGTGGGAAGTCTGCTTCATTAAACTTGTACCGCTTTTCATCTCGTCTCTTGACGATGATTTCCTTCATGAAAGTGTACCTGAATCTTCTATCTTCCACGATCTCCATTATGGCAATGATACGAAGCGGTTGCTTCACATTTTCACTGGACTTGAGATGTAGTCTGTGGGTATAGCCAAGCTTTTGTTTTTCCGGCCAGTGTTGAATACCGAGAAGAGCGTCTCTGTTGTATGTGACAACTGATTTGCAGTAAATTGGTGCGGACTCTTCAATGTCAGGTAATTCGTATCGGGCTGCTGGAATTAAAAGCGTCAATGAAGATGTATATCGTTCCTTTGAAGTTGCGTGAGCGTGTTGGAGATATCGGAAGTCGTTGTTGAAGAAGCTTCTGTAAGGGATCTTGGGTCTATCTGGAAAGCCTAGTCGAGGCAACGGCTTTGTCCAATCTGTGAAGTAAGGTGTCTTCTTTTCTGTGTCGACATTTGATTCAGGGTTGAGCCAGTCGAACGAGCCGGATAATGTGTAACATCCGGAAATTTTCCTAAATTTATATTACGAGCCAAAACCATTACTTTTGATTTTCTTAGCTTTTGAGCTTCTTTGAAAGTGATTGGGTTTGAGAAACCGTGAAATATCATATTTGATGTGAGCATTATTCCTTTAACAACCCGGCACAACCTAGAAAACTTGAATCGTATCGCAATTGCTAAATTTATTAAATTATATTGAGTTTGAGAAAGATATTGAAGTTTATACTTGATTTGATTGGAAAAATGATTTCGTGAACAATGGCGCAAGTTTCATAATTTTTGGAGTTCGTTTACTATGTCGTTTGAGCCCCGAATTGTTTTTACGAGAAGTTTAGCCAATTGGCAGTTTTGGTCCCTCGTGGTATTTCCCTTAACCACCCTCACTTTTATTATTTTCATTTTCATCCCTAGCCTTTTAATATAAATAGTTTTTATTTATTTATTTATTTCATTTCTCCCATCTCTCTCTCTCTCTAACAAAACACACACACACATAACACTCTCTCCTCTCTCTAAAAATCCGGCCAACCGCCGCCCTACACTAGCAGATTCCGGTCACCGGAAAACTTTTCCGGCCAACCCTTTTATTCGACCAAATTGTAGATCGGGTTATCCCAACCCCGTATCTACCCCACACACGCTTCGTATCACCCCCGAACCACCTCCACGCGCCGCCACCTTCGACTGCCATCCACCACCGAAGCCACCTACACCACCCACCTTCGTTCCTATCGACGGTAAAACCCTCCACGCGCCACCCTTTCTCATTTTTTTCATTTCTAATTTCATAAAATCTTTATAATTCATTTTATTCTTTAAGTCTTTTATAAAAATCATTTTTATAAATGTTTTCGAGCAAAACTCGTGTGGATCTGGTCTTGTGTCGCGACTCAGCAAGGTACCGAGTCAACTCGGTGACTCGGTGTGAGGATTTCTTGTGTTTTCTTACTTTTTTTCTTTAATAGTTCTTGTTGTTTTATTGTTATTGATGGTTGGGATAAGGTTGTGTTTCGATTTGGAGATGTTTTTGGTTCTTTGGGTTGTCTTGTTCTCGGCAGTGGACTCACCACCACCACCGAGTCGATTCGTGACTCGTGTGGTGGTGTGGTGGGATGTTATTGATGAGGTTTTGGTTATTGATATGTTGGATGTGGATTAGTTTATGATTTTGGGTCCGTTTGATTGTTTGTGGTCTTGACAGTCAAAGAAGAGCCAAGCCGTGACTCACGGCGAGTCACGACGAGGCGAAGGAATGATGTTAGGATTGGTAGATGTGGAATTTGGATATTGTATGTGGTTCGGATGTGGATTTGTGATTTTGTGCTCGGATTGGATTTGGATATTTGTGTTGGTGATTAGATTTAGGATAGTTTGGTATTTTGTTTGTGTTGTGTTGGGTTCGGATGTGTTTGGATTGTTTGGCTCGAATCCGAGAGCCACAACGGCCCGAATAAGAGTGAGTCGTGACTTGGGTGAGTCACGGCAAGGTTATTTTGTTATTTTGATATGTTGTGTGTTAGTTTGTTTGGTCTTGGTTTCGGCTACTATTTTGAGATGGGAAACTTGACGAATAATATACACTTGACTAAAAATTATGAAACAATAATAAGAGTTTGGTTATAGTTAAGCGGTTGTGACATCGGACTTGGATCCAGATATTTATATTGTGACAATATTTGTGATGGACAAGATTTGGACATATTGGATTTACGGTATTGGTTATTTGGACCTTATGAACCATTTGGTACGAAAACTACGAAATGGTCGATAATCTAAACAACTAATATTTACGGGAATAATGTGTCCAAATATATATTATATGTTGTGACGTTAGTAATAAATAGGTAACTTAACGTAATAAGTATTTAACTAAAGAGTCGTTGACTCAGGAAAACATTGTATAAACGGGCAAGTCATGCCGAAATTTCGTAAAATCTTTATAAACTTAAAACGTTTATGCATCCAAAAGCTTTTCAAAACTTATATGTTTTAACATCTATTTTGGGGAAAATGGGTAAACACCGAAACTATCTATCCTTGTTTTCTTTCGTTTGTTTTATCTTATTCCTTATATTATTTTATTCTTTTCTCTTTTCCGTTTATTACTTCATTTGAGTTTCTATTTGTTTTGGCGTGAGTTACTCTTTGGTCATACATCTTACGACTTCTTCACGAGAGTTTTACTCTCCTTTGTCATTTCTTTCTATTTGTTGATTTCATTTCGCCGGCATTCTTCGTTTTATTATCGAAGCTATATTCTCCTAAGATCCACCCGAGATTACAAATGTTTACTTCTTTTATCGCCATTGGAAACAAAACCTTTTCATAATACACAAGTATTCGAGGAACGTTATTTTAAATATATGTATTTACTTGAATATTATTTCTGATATATATTGTTCGTTAGGTTGTGCCGATCCAATACTGTTATGCTTATATTTTGATGATGATTGTGCTTGGTGACTTGTACTTGTACTTTCTTGATGCCGTTGTGCCTACATTATTCTTGAGGCCTTATGATTTACTAGTTGAGACTAGTTGTGATATCTCGCATTGCTGCGTACTCAGGTGAGTCCATAGCCCCACTTTTATCTATTTTAATTGCTTTGCAAACTACTTGGGGTGAGATACATGCTCTGTTTTTACTATGATCACAATGGTTTGAAAACTGTTTATTGAGCTGGAAACTTATATATGCTGGTACTGTGAGTGAAGCAGTAGCCATTTTGTTGGATAAGCACTAAGTACGATTTTTGCCACTATTAAGTCCCTCAGATCATGAGCCATTAATCACTTGCGAGTGAGCGCGAATATAGTATATAGGCCTATAGGAATTGACCCTCCCACTCCTTTTGCTGGATAGGCAAATTGTGGTGTACTATATTTGAGGTTGGCTAGGTATTTGGCAGTACCTAGCGTAGGGGGCATTTGTATATATGAAATTCCGCGGTTATTGTCGACTTATTTTCAGTACAGTGTTACTGGTGTTGGTTTGGTTAACGCTTGGTGTCATGAGCTTAGTGCAGTGGTATTTTCGGGCGTATAACAACGTAGCCCCTTTCTATTAAACTTGGAATATTGTGATCAATTACTTTCCTTTAAACCTATGGATTCACTCAACCTTTGTGTTGACTTTTAAGCATGTGTTTCAGGTACTAATGATATTAATAATTAGCTTTGGAGTATGGTGTTTTGGGCTTGGTGGAGTGGCTAAGGCTGAAGAGGCATTTCTGTCAAGGCAGCTTTACTATTTTTCTATCTTTATTTGCATGTCATTCGTAAAACCTTTTTGTGTCTTTTGTTACTTCCGCTGCTAAACTTTGTTTATTTTCCGCTGCAAACTCTATTTACTTTTTCCGCTGCTACTTTGACTTAAGAGTCCTTGTACTCTAAATGGTTTGTAATTCGAATGATATGTTTTGCAACATTTATAAACGTCCCGTGTTGTGGTCGTTAGCTATAAATGTGCCTGGTTTCTATTTGCGTAATACCCCCAGCATGATAGCTGCCGTATTTGAGTTGGGGGTGTTACAGAATGGTATCAGAGCCAACGTTTATAGAGAACGAGCTCGCACTCGACTATAAACTTTTTCCTGGAGTCAAAATGTTTTGAGACAGAAAGCCGCCAGCTCTTCATGCCACTTCGCGCCCTGGTATTTATTTAAACTTTATATATACATGCTTTGATATTATGATTTGGCTTGGAACTTCTCCACTATTATGCTTTGGCTTATAAATGTTTTCCGCGAAAATTTGGCTAGTATTTATATACTTTCCCTATGCTCTTGTAGAGTATAATGTTTTTCCCAGTCCCACCAGTTGTTGACCCATTGCTATTAGGAGACGAGGTTGAGTTAGATGATGATGTTGGTTTGGATGATGAGGTAGGTATAGAGGATGAAGTTGGTATTGATGATTGATGCTTACCCCATTTTCGCTATTCACTATAAGTATTGTTATATGCTTACGTCGATGCAATACACATGTCACTGAGTTACGCTATTTCTTTGCGTAATTGCATTAGTTGAATTCGAGTTGAACGCTCATCATGGTTTTCAAAACGATTTTAAAATGCGAGACATGGTACTAGTATAACTAAGCGGAGTATAACTAAATTCATCGACCCTCGGTTGAAAGTAGACTGATCACCTATAATCAACCAAGGATAGTGGGGACGTGGCTTGATCACCTACGTCTCAGGAATGAATTTTGCATCAATCCGGGATTAGTTATAACAGGATTATGTTTCGAAAAGATTTTTCTATTTTTGGAAAATGGCAAAGTTTTGCATATGCACACGACACACTGGCATCACAACTCTTCATGAATTGAACTATGCTTCGAGTCGTTGCACCTTTTTGTCTATATGGAACTTTTGTTCGTTACCATCTGATTTCGTTCACACCGGGTCGGGTGAGACCCGATCGGTCTTTGTTTTGAATTCGAGCTACTTATTTTAACTCGTTCGATATCAGGTTGGCACACTAGTATGTTTTGAGATTGATAGTATCAATCAAGTTCACGTGATTTTGCATTCGAGTTATCGAAATATTTATATTTGGTTTTGGCTTCGTTTAAATCTGAAATTTCTTGAATTCGAAAAATTTGGATTTCGTTGTGGTTTTGAAATGGTCCCTTTGGCCTTGATTTGTTTTTGGTCACGCTACATCATAAACTTTTTAGGGGTATGTTACAGCCCTCACCGCCCCAAAACATTACATTCTGTTGATGAACCGGGATTGATCACTAGTTGTCTAAGAATGACCGTTCCATAGCGCTTGTAAGATAAATCTTTTGATGGAAACAACACGATGAACCTTGTCAACACCTAGAAAACATACAATGGGCTGATTGTGACCTAGTAGGAGTCTTAGGAACTATAAAGCAACCCGAGCCCTATCTTTGGAAGGATACCAAACCCTTTTACTTACCTTTTGGGGATACCAGTGTTCTATTTTACTACCTTTATAAAACAATGAGCTACGATACGATATTTTTCGAAAATATGTACATACAAATTGATACGATATTTTGAAAACTTTATTTCGGAAAAATTATTTTGAACACGTTATTTTGATTACGCTATTTTAACATACTATTCCGAATACTATTTTGAACGTTAAACATTGGTTTCGCTATCTGAAGACGTGTTATATTAATATACCACTTGAAAACTATTTTAGGGGTATGTTACCCTGGGTACGCTAATTTGACAAACTGTTTGGAATAATATTTTGGACATTCAACATTTGCTCCACTATTTCAAAGACGAATCGTATCGATATGCAAATTCGAAAATTATTTTGGATATATTATTGTTATACCATATTTAGAACTGTTTGGAGTACACACTTTTGAGCACTCTATTTTGAAAATGTACTACTTGGAACATATCGTTTTGGCAACACTGTTTGGGAATACTATTTGAAAACAAATTTCGAAAACATGAGCACTTTAGTATTGCCTTATGTCTCACCTTTTTCCCCTGCCCCTCCACTTGTAAGGAAGCTTGTATATACCACCTTATAAACCAATGGGATTGGACGACACCCTTAGTTGCCTTGGGAAGTAACCCGTTGATTGGAATGGATACTTGATTGTTTGATCATATGAAGTGGATATTGGAGATTGTAGACGAGATAATAGTATTCGTAAGGAAACGTAGACCTTAAGTTTGTAAGTGGAGTCACTTGTATCGGCCATGTTAGAAAGTTTGCCTTAATGATTCGTGTTTCGAAGCTGATGTTGATTTAGGTGATTCGAATTCTGTTGGTTAGGATTTTGAACAACCCATGGATTGTTAACCGTTTACCCCGAAGGATCGTCAACCGTTTCACACCTTTACACCTTAACCAGGGATCCACGCCATATACTCTTTTTGAATCCACTTTGTGATATTCATTTTATTTGGTTAAAACAGGAGTCGTATGGCATATTAAGCCTATTTACTATACTTACGCATTATCTATATGTTTACACTTTTCATTATGAGTTGCATTTACTAATTTTCGTTAAACCGATATCAATACTTTTATTTCTACTTCGTTTTTGCCTACTCAACTTTTTCGTATTTAAACTTTACACTTTAATCGTGGGCCCATAACCCATAAGTCGTCATTATAGTACACTCACTAGCGTTGTTTATCCTTTTTCAAATCTTAAACGTATTTTACTTTCAAACACCTTCGTTTTAATAGTCCCCACTAATGGGGCATGTTAGCCGCGATATAAGGAGTTTCAAATCCTTACCTTAATTTCATACATACTTATCTCATTCTCACTTATGTTCGTAAGTCATCGCATTTTTACCCTCATCTTTTAAGTCACCTCGTTTCGGTTAATTACCCCCTTAAGTAATATCGTTCTATTTCAACTTTTATGAACCACCATATTTCAATTACGCACTATATTTTCACTATTACTTAATCAAGCGTCAAATATATGCTAT
This sequence comes from Artemisia annua, assembly GCA_014162995.1. Lineage (NCBI taxonomy): Eukaryota > Viridiplantae > Streptophyta > Magnoliopsida > Asterales > Asteraceae > Artemisia > Artemisia annua. Next base: position 66,892 of record LBNU01014714.1, read on the forward strand.
TTCTACATACGATAGCCCATTTGTCATCCCATTATTTCACTTTAAATTTCTTTACCCTAAGCGATTTATATAGAAGTTTTCTGTAAGAAATTAAACCCTCTTACTACACTATTCCACCTACCATTATTTTTACCACTACATATAAATTCACACAAACCGCTTTCAATTGCTTTACCTACCGTTTTATGGTCAACCCACAAGATGTTTTATTACTATATTTTGAAAACTAAGATTTCGACGTTACCACCATTTTATAAACAATAAATTAAATTCTTAATGTCAATTACTATTTTATATTTTACAAGGTAGTTTTAATAAACTAAAGTATTTTAAATAATCAAAATGTTTCCAACAAAGTGTTTTACCACTCTATTAGTATATTACCAATTAAAGCTTATTACTATATTATAAACGCTAACTTATTTTCTTGCTGCCTAAAAAAAAAAATTTTTTTTTCACAACTCATTGCACAAGCCCTCCCATTATTAAGTAATGAACCGATTCGCTACTTTACTACCATTTTGTAAACCAACGAGCAATTTCATAAAATTTTGTAAGACTATGACGCATTTATTCTGGCTGCTTTAGTACAACCTTGCAAATCGTTTTACTCTCTCGTTAGCCGATTAGCCATTGTTTAATTTCAAAACAATAAAACTATGTTATTATTGTTGTCTTACAATTTATTTTGTCAATACTTTTCAAAACTACTTTTCTGCCACCCGATGAAGCGTTTTGCTACTAAATCACTAGGTAAGCTACCGCTTTTCCAATATTTTATGAATCACAAATGATTTTCTTATTACTCTATGCGTTGTCCTACGAATCGTCTCCCAAGTTATTGTGTGACCCGATCTTCATCTTGTTGATATATCACCGACTAAACTATGATTTTATTGTTATTTTATGAATGAGAAATCATTCTCCATCACTTTATCCGCTATCTTATAAACTATTTTATTAAGTGTTTTACATAATTGTATTAATATTTTTATGAATGATAGATCATTATTCATCACTCTACAAGCTGTCCTGCAAACTATTTTATTTAGTATTTTACATGATTTTGTCCTTATTTTATAATTGATAAGTCGTTCTCTAGTATTTTATAAGATGATCCACAAACTATTTTATAGGTATTTTACAATTACCTTGTGAGCCATTTACGGCCATGAAAGTGTTTTCGTGCTATTATTTTATATAATTGATAATTTTCTTTCTTTTCAAAATAAACCAACCCTGGAAGTGGATCCCACACCTTTGCCTGAGACTATAAATGACAACCTACCGAGCCTTGATACTGATTCATCACTAATAAGTTGCCCCACTTGTTCCGTGCGATTAGATTCTCTGATTGGTGTGTAAATGTCGAACTAGGCTGTCAATATACCAGAACCCTTATGATATCCTACCTTCTAGGAGTTTTAGACAACACATGCTCACTACTCGTTTCTTTTATGTGATCCGACTTTTGTACCGGAATACCAAGAGATCTTAGCCTGTTTAACGATTATTGATACTCGACCTCACCCTGTGGACAAGAAGGAATTTTCTCAATATATGTTGGAATTGATTAAGCATCTCGGGACACGAGTGCAACCGTTTAAGTCATGATACCTCTTAGCATTGAGTATTCCTTTCCAACCGTTGGTACAACAATTTCGGTTAGGATACCATTTGATACCGTTTGAACAAGTTGGATACTTACCCTTTTGAGCTTCGCCTATATTAAACCTTGAACTCCCACTCAGCCTTGGCAACGAGATGCATTTCCTTTGATGATTAGAAACATAGGTGGACCTGCTCGGCTACCCTTCTTCTTTGATGTTACTACTTTTAAATCTTTTTCCTTACAATGTTTTTATGTCAACTTTGAAACTCATAGTGACACTTTTTCTGAAGATTCTTATTTTGAGAATTAATTTCTCCTGGTCAATATCTTATCAAACTTTTGCTGAGAAATGTCAAACGTTTGTTTTGTGAAAATTATCTTACCCATACCACGATTGAAAACCCGATTTCTACAAACTTATAAAATCTTTTGAAACCGTGTCATCTTACGTAACCGCAAATCCTCCATAAAGAAATTGTAACACTTGGAAAGTTAATTTGGTCGAATTTGTAATAATGTTTACCTAAATAAAGTTTTCAGATAAAGTTTTATCCATTTTTCTGAGGAGGAAAACCCCGATTTTGAAAACAAAACTTGAAGTTTAGTCACCCCGCCATTTTTATCACCTTTCATGGGTCGAAATGAAAATTTGTGTCACCTAGATATGAGCCTCACATTGGAATTGAGACCGAGGATTTGAAGGAGACCCACTAGCAAGATTGTGAAACATTGCGTTATCGAGACATAAACCGTTTTAGTACCATCACCTTTCCGCCAACATTATTCCGACCTATAACCTGAACCTAATCGCGAGGACACGATTCCTTTTAGGGGTATGTGCTGTAACATCCGGAAATTTTCCTAAATTTATTTTACGAGCCAAAACCATTACTTTTGATTTTCTTAGCTTTTGAGCTTCTTTGAAAGTGATTGGGTTTGAGAAACCGTGAAATATCATATTTGATGTGAGCATTATTCCTTTAACAACCCGGCACAACCTAGAAAACTTGAATCGTATCGCAATTGCTAAATTTATTAAATTATATTGAGTTTGAGAAAGATATTGAAGTTTATACTTGATTTGATTGGAAAAATGATATCGTGAACAATGGCGCAAGTTTCATAATTTTTGGAGTCCGTTTACTATGTCGTTTGAGACCCGAATTGTTTTTACGAGAAGTTTAGCCAATTGGCAGTTTTGGTCCCTCGTGGTATTTCCCTTAACCACCCTCACTTTTATTATTTTCATTTTCATCCCTAGCCTTTTAATATAAATAGTTTTTATTTATTTATTTATTTCATTTCTCCCATCTCTCTCTCTCTCTCTAACAAAACACACACACACATAACACTCTCCCTCTCTCTAAAAATCCGGCCAACCGCCGCCCTACACTAGCAGATTCCGGTCACCGGAAAACTTTTCCGGCCAACCCTTTTATTCCACCAAATTGTAGATCGGGTTATCCCAACCCCGTATCTACCCCACACGCGCTTCGTATCACCCCCGAACCACCTCCACGCGCCGCCACCTTCGACTGCCATCCACCACCGAAGCCACCTACACCACCCACCTTCGTTCCTCTCGACGGTAAAACCCTCCACGCGCCACCCTTTCTCATTATTTTCATTTAAACCGAAACCCTAATTTTATAAAATCTTTATAATTCATTTTATTCTTTAAGTCTTTTATAAAAATCATTTTTATAAATGTTTTCGAGCAAAACTCGTGTGGATCTGGTCTTGTGTCGCTACTCAGCAGGGTACCGAGTCAACTCGGTGACTCGGTGTGAGGATTTCTTGTGTTTTCTTATTTTTTTTCTTTAATAGTTCTTGTTGTTTTATTGTTATTGATGGTTGGGATAAGGTTGTGTTTCGATTTGGAGATGTTTTTGGTTCTTTGGGTTGTCTTGTTCTCGGCAGTGGACTCACCACCACCACCGAGTCGACTCGTGGCTCGTGTGGTGGTGTGGTGTGATGCTATTGATGAGGTTTTGGTTATTGATATGTTGGATGTGGATTAGTTTATGATTTTGGGTCCGTTTGATTGTTTGTGGTCTCGGCAGTCAAAGAAGAGCCAAGCCGTGACTCACGGCTGGTCACGACGAGGCGAAGGAATGATGATTGGTAGATGTGGAATTTGGATATTGTTTGTGGTTCGGATGTGGATTTGTGATTTTGTGCTCGGATTGGATTTGGATATTTGTGTTGGTGATTAGATTTAGGATAGTTTGGTATTGTGTTTGTGTTGTGTTGGGTTCAGATGTGTTTGGATTGTTTGGCTCGAATCCGAGAGCCACAACGGCCCGGATAAGAGTGAGCCGTGACTCGGGTGAGTCACGGCAAGGTTATTTTGATATTTTGATATGTTGTGTGTTAGTTTTTTTGGTCTTGGTTTCGGCTACTATTTTGAGATGGGAAACTTGACGAATAATATACACTTGACTAAAAATTATGAAACAATAAAAAGAGTTTGGTTATAATTAAGCGGTTGTGACATCGGACTTGGATCCAGATATTTATATTGTGACAATATTTTTGATGGACAAGATTTGGACATATTGGATTTACGGTATTGGTTATTTGGACCTTATGGACCATTTGGTACGAAAACTACGAAATGGTCGATAATCTAAACAACTAATATTTACGGGAATAATGTGTCCAAATATATATTATATGTTGTGACGTTAGTAATAAATAGGTAACTTAACGTAATAAGTATTTAACTAAAGAGTCGTTGACTCGGGAAAACATTGTATAAACGGGCAAGTTATGCCGAAATTTCGTAAAATCTTTATAAACTTAAAACGTTTATGCATCCAAAAGCTTTTCAAAACTTATATGTTTTAACATCTATTTTGGGGAAAATGGGTAAATGCCGAAACTATCTATCCTTGTTTTCTTTCGTTTGTTTTATCTTATTCCTTATATTATTTTATTCTTTTCTCTTTTCCGTTTATTACTTCATTGTAGTTTCTATTTGTTTTGGCGTGAGTTACTCTTTGGTCATACATCTTACGACTTCTTCACGAGAGTTTTACTCTCCTTTGTCATTTCTTTCTATTTGTTGATTTCATTTCGCCGGCATTCTTCGTTTTATTGTCGAAGCTATATTCTCCTAAGATCCACCCGAGATTACAAATGTTTACTTCTTTTATCGCCATTGGAAACAAAACCTTTTCATAATACACAAGTATTCGAGGAACGTTATTTTAAATATATGTATTTACTTGAATATTATTTCTGATATATA
>LBNU01014714.1:72410-84655 GCA_014162995.1 Artemisia annua
TCTTTCAAATCTCCACGTGGGTTAGCAATAGTGTTACTCGGAAGACAATTCGACGATGACGGTTGGTTCATTTGCATGAAAGCGCTCATCATTTGCTTAAGCTCATTAGTCTGTTGAGACATTGAAGCGTCGATTTCCTTCTTAAAGTCAACCTTCAAGTTGTTGATTTGGTTTTGCATTGCTCGCATGTTCACGTCATTGGTTTTGATGTAATTGGCGAGCTCAGGAGACGTTGACCTTGGTGGTGGTTGTTGGTTAAAAGCTTGTTGGTTAAAAGGTTGTTGGGGTGGAGAACTTTGATAATTTTGATAACCTTGGTTTTGATTGTAGCTTGTTGCACGGTTTTGGTTGAAACCTTGGTTTTGATATCCTTGGTTATTTTGAGGGTAACGGTTTTGATGAGTTTGCAATGGTGGAAATCCTGGTGGTCCCAATTGGTTGTTAGGTCTAAAACCTTGGTTTTGAATAAAGTTAGCAGCTGCAACGTCAGCATTACAAATTTGGCCATCGGTGGCTTGACAATTATAGTACTGATGGGGTCCACCACAAATCACGCACACTTCATTAACAGCTTTAACGGGCTCAGGTTTCTGATTCTGGTTCTTGAACTCTTTCATCATCAAACGTAAAGCATCGGTAAGTTCGGCCATCTCCGATGGTTGGGCCGATGACGTCGAAGAAGAAGGATTAAACAACATTGCTTTCGAAACATTCGGTTTGTTACGAGAAGTCGGAACCTTAGATTTGTTTTCGATGATAGTAAGAATATCCCGTGGCGTACGATTCAAGATATTGCCACCGGCGGCTGAGTTCAAAGAATCTTGATCGTTTTGAGTCAAAGCGTTATAAAACGTATCGATTTGGTGCAATTCGGAGAAACCATGGTGAGGACACTTGCGAAGAAGATCCTTGAAACGTTCCCATGCCTCACCAAAGCTTTCATCAAAACGTTGCTAAAAATTGGTTATATCATTCTTTAGGTTTGTTGTTTTGGATGGGGGAAAGAAATGATTAACGAATTTTGAAACAAGCTCTTCCCAAGTGATAATGGAACGAGGGGGTTCTTTCTCGAGCCAAACTCGGGCTGCCCCCTCTAGAGAAAAGGGAAAGAGCATTAGCTTGATAGCTTCATGAGGAACATCTTTGAATTTCATGGTTGAGGTTAACTTGTTGAACCAACGGATGTGGGCATGAGGATCGTCCCTTTCAAAACCTTGAAATTGATTAGAAGTGACAAGTTGAATCAAACCGGTTTTAAGCTCAAAATTCTCAAAAAGGATTTGGGGTAGAACAATAGCATCTCCATATCCTTCGGTAGGACATTGGAGCAATTCCTGCATCGTGCGTTGGTCGGCCATCTCGGTGATGGGAGTAGGAAGATCACGTAACTCGGGTACGTTTCTTTGCCTCCGTCTACGACGACTGCGGTTAGTTGGCACTGTGGAAGAAGAAGACGACTCGTTCAAGTTAGACTTGGAACGAGTGATCATACAAATCAAAACACAACAAAGTGAAAAAGAAAGTAGAAAAGAAAATCTTTTTGGTTTTTATAAGTTTATAAAAGAAAAGAGAAAATATTTTTGGTTTTTATAGGTTTTATAAATTTTTTTTTTTTTTTGTTTTTAAGAAAAAGCGTTAACTTCTAAAAGAAGGGTCTTCAAATCACAAGTCTCGAACGATCAAACAACTTAATCTTTTCAACCGATCCCCGGCAGCGGCGCCAAAAATTGATCGAGGGTAAACTAGCTAGTGAAAGCAAGAACCTCGGGTCGTAGTCCCAACGAGGGTTGAATGGATCTCGTCGTTCAAAACCGTGAGTTATGTGATGTGAATAGGTTTAAAGATGATTTGTGTTTTAGTTACACTACGAAACGTTATTTAGAATTTAAAAGAAGTAAAACTTGTTAAAGAAGCTAAAATAAACGAGAGAAGAAAACATAAACGTGAAAAGAAATAAAAGAAAGAAAGAAATGAAAATGAAATAAGTATGTAAAATGTTTTTGGTTTTAAATTGAATTAATAAAAGTAAAGAAAAGAAAATGTTTAAAAGAAAATAAAACAAGTAAAAAGAAAAATAAACTAAGTTAAAAGAGTTTAAAGAAAATTCGGCAGAGTAACGTTAAGAAAATGAAATAAAGAAAACCTCACTCGAAGAACGATGAGGTGAAAAGAAAGTCTAACTCGACTTGAGAAAGATATAAGAAATGAAGATAAGAAAACAAGACTCGACTCAACACGACTCAAAGACTTAAGACACCAAGACCAAACTCGCTATCAAAGACAAATGATACTTGCAACACACTAGACTATACTCGCTATTTATTTAGAAACCATACTCGCTATACTCAAGTGATACTCCTACTCTCTATATTTGTAAAAATAATACTCGCTGTACTTGTGATCTTGATACTCGCTGACTTGGAACAATACTCACAAAAGGTAAACAAGACCATACTCGCTATAAGAAAAAGATTCTCGCTAAAACAATAGGACCATACTCGCTAGAACAAGAAACATAACCATACTCGCTAAGTACATGACCAAACTCGCTAGATCTGGGAGTTCATACTCGCTAGAAAATTAGTAGCCAAGTGAAACTCGCTACAAAAGATAGCTTACTCGCTAGAACCAAACCAAACTCGCTAGATCTTAAAATTTCATACTCGCTGGACTTTTTGTAAAATTTTCCTACTCGCTAAACCCTAAAACGAAACTCGCAAAAACTTATAAAAAATAGATTTGGACTTATTTTACGTGACCAAAGATTAAAACAACAAAAATCTAATAAAAGCTTTAATGAAAAGCAATTTTAAAACACTAAATAAGCTTAAAAATAAGCAAATAAGCCACGACTTGTTTTGCAAGCCCTAACCCATAAGCTTTTTTATGCGACTCAAATAAAAACCATGCAAAGGTGACAAGAAAATTTATAAAAGCTTGTAAAAATTAAGAAAGAACTTGTAAAGATTAAAACAAGTGACAATAAGTAAATTAAGACATGAAAATTAAAAGTGCATTAAAATAAAACTTACATTAAAAATAAAAGACAAGTAAATTAAAACATGTAATAAAAATGAAAATGAAGACTAGCTTCTAAATGAAGCTAAGGGTGGTTTTTTAAAGGATCCAAGGTGGAGTCCTTTTTACATCTAGCCCCCTTTACTCTAATTGTTCACGAAAGTAACACATAAACTTTCATACAACACTACTAAACGTTATGAAAATTAAACTATAGTCCTTGTAACTCGAGGTAGTGTGTTGACGTTTCTTCCAAAGGTCTTCAAAGATGTAAAAAGTGATCTCTTGCTCGAATTTGTGATGCTTATTGTGATAATTAGCTTTGAACTTCGATTAAGCATCTCTTTCGTTTTCTCGAGCCTTTAAGAAATAACTTTGTCATCACGGGCTTTACTTAAGCAAATTTCATCTTCGGCTTCAATTTTAAACTCTTTTCCAAATCTCGTGCTCGTTTGGGGCTTTTTGGTTGGTTTTCAGGCCATTTATGCAATATCCTTTCCTGCACAGTCACAAACACAAAAACACTATATCTTTGGCGTTTCACGTTAGTTTTTGGTCTTTATATCACTTAAACTAAGGTCAAAAGTATGTGTAAAATAGCACACATCAGACCCAATAATACTTCGGTACTTTGTGGGGTCAACTGGTTTCCCATTTGGATCCGCATCTAACTTACTTGTGTTAGCCATAGGAGTATTGTAAGTATCACAACTAGTCATTCCATGTTTCTTAATTATCTCAAGAGCATATTTGGACTGATTTAGGAAAATTCCACGGGGTGATTGATGAACTTGTAGCCCTAAGAAGAACGTAAGTTCACCCATCATTGACATTTCAAAATTTTGTTTCATTAATCTGGCAAAAGCGTTTGAGTACTTTTTGTTTGTAGAGCCAAAAATAATGTCATCGACATATATTTGCACAATTAAAACATCTTCCCCGTGTTTTTGAATAAACAAAGTTGGATCTAGTAAACCTTTAGTGAAAGAATTAGCAAGCAAGAAAGCAGTAAGTTTATCATACCACGCCCTGGGGGCTTGTTTGAGACCATAGAGAGCCTTCTTAAGTCGGTAGACATGATTTGGGTGCTCTGGGTCGACAAATCCCTCTGGCTGACTAACGTATACCTCCTCACGTAGTTGACCGTTCAGAAATGCAGTTTTCACATCCATTTGATAAACGACCATGTTTTTGTGAGCAGCGTATGCTAAAAATATTCGAACAGCTTCGAGTCTAGCCACTGGTGCAAAAGATTCCTCAAAGTCAATTCCTTCCTCTTGAGTATATCCTTTAGCTACCAAACGTGATTTGTTACGAATAACATTGCCTTCTGCGTCCAACTTGTTTTTCCAAATCCATTTTAGCCCAATGACATAAAATCCATCCGGTCGTTCAACTAATTCCCAAACTTCAAGACGTTTGAATTGGTTGAATTCCTCTTGCACTGATTCAATCCAGTTGTCGTAAGTGAGAGCTTCTTTAATATTTTTAGGTTCTTCATGACAAACGTTTAGAGCATAAATGTAATGTTTGGCATTGGAGTGAAGTTTTTGTCTAGTCATAATTGGAGCTGTTGGATGACCAATAATGTTGACAATTGGATGGTCACGAGTCCAATATTGTGTTGAAGGATGAGGGTTATGAAACTGCTGCATATTAGTTGGTTCCAAGTTGCGTGTTGATGACTCAGCAATATCTGAAAGGTTCAGAGTCGGAGCAAACGGATTAAAGAATGCATTTAGATCATAATTTGCAAGTTCGGGTACTTGTATGAATAGTCTGTGAGTTCATCGAAATTAGCATGAATAGTCTCCTGAATCTCTCTAGTACGACGGTTGTTGATTCGAAATCCTTTTGAGTTTTCACAATATCCAATGAAGATACCGACGTCAGCCTTTGCTTTAAGTTTTCCAAGATCATCACGATCATTATTTGGATAGCATAGAGAACCAGATACATGAAAGTGTTGTATGTTAGGCTTTCGTTTGTGAACAATTTCATAGGGTGACTTTGTGACGTTTATTGATCATACAACGATTTTGGGTGTTACATGCAGTTGAGACGGCTTCTGCCCAAAGATAATCTGGTAATTGAGCATTAATGAGCATCGTTCGTGCGGCTTCCACTAACGTTCTGTTGCGTCTTTCGACCACTCCATTTTGTTCGGGAGTCCGTGCAATTGATGTTTGATGTTCAATCCCAACTTTCTCAAAGTAATCACGAAGATTTTGATTCTTGAATTCAGTTCCATTGTCTGTTCTTACGATTCTGACTGTGTTGCAAAGTTGAACCTGAATTCTCGTGAGAAAGGTGATTATCATCGATGGAGTTTGATCTTTGCTTCGAAGAAAGTAGACCCAAGTCCATTTGGAGAAGTCATCGACTATCACAAGAATGTATCGTTTCGCATTAATCGTTTGTACTCGCATTGGGCCACATAAATGCATATGAAGAAGTTGAAGAACGTGATCGGTACTTGGTTCTGGTTTAGAACTTAGATGTGCACATTTGCTCTTTCCATGTTCATGCTGAGAAGAAAAGTGTTACGCTTTTAGGGGGTCGTTTAAGCCCTAATTCGTATAAATGTGATCAAATATTGCCCTAAATCGTTCCTTTTGTCATTTTAGGTACTTTTGAGAGGAATTTTGGAAAACATGCACATTTGGACGTTTTTGGAGCATAAAAGTGAAGAAAACGACAAAGTCTTAAAGAAGCAGGATTTTACAACTTGACGGCGTCAGAAGTCACAAGGTGACGCCGTCAGCAAGGATGACAAAAGAGTGGAATTCAATTATCAAATGACGGGCCAGAAAGATTTCAAGAATTTACACCTGACGCCGTCAGGTGTTAAAAGGTGTAGGCCGTCAGGAACAAAGTTAAAGAGAGACGGCCCAGAAGGTTTTACATGCTGACCACGTCCCAAATGGATCTAGGCCATCCGAGAACTCTAATGGCGGCGAGCTGACGGCGTCAGACCCTATAAGCTGACGCCGTCCGAACTTAAAATCTATATATAGTTTTCTATTTTTCATTCATTATGTGTGGAACTTTGTGGAGAACTTTTAGGGCAAACCCTAAAGACGAATTTTCTGTGACTTTTAGGGTTTCCAACCCTTGGAACCCTAGTGCTTAATTAAAGATAAGTCTTCACTTTAATTCAATCAATATGTCTATGTGTTGGTTGTCTATCTATCTTGCTTGTCTTTCAATTAACATGAGTAGCTAAATTCTCTAGTGTTTGCTTAGATCTAATGAAACCTAACTATTAATTATTGGTTAATTGGTGTGTGTTGTTGTTTGTTGGGATGATTGTTTCATCGATGTTAGGCTCAAGAAAACTGGCCAACCTCCTTTATGGTAACGTGCTTGAACGTCTTGGGAAACATGTAGTCGAGGCATACTAGGCTATTAAGGTAGTATTTAACGCATGAGCCACTGTTTACAACCCCTATGGTTGTGCCGTGCATGGCATAGGGCGAGATAAGAGCTCATAGAATTGGAGAGATATGTATGCCACTCCATGAGTTATTAGGAGTACACCCTTCATCCACACAAGTAACACACATATCAATTAACCGGTAAAAGATAGTTAGGGAGTAATGAAATCTAAGTAAACACAACTTTCTCCATATTTTTTTCACAACCACAATAGTTTAGATATTTATTTATTTTAATTTGCATAAGTAGTAAACTTGGGTTAGTTGATTAACAACTAATTCCGCCCTTCTTCTAAAACCGAGATTTTAATTGCTTTCATAAAAACCACACATCAAGTAAACTTGGGTTAGTTGATTAGCTATTCTATACTAACGAACACTATTCCCTGTGAGAGAACGATCAATCCCCCATACTTACCACTATCCTATACTACATCGATCAGGTACACTGCCTGGTGGGGTTGTAAGCCTCTTGAGATCCCTCGAGAGGTAAAACCTGTTGTAAGGTCACAAAACCACACATCAAGTTTTTAGCGCCGCTGCCGGGGAATAGTTATTGTTTAGGTAGAATTTTTATTTTATTAGGTCTACTCACTAGATTCCTTTCTAGTGAGATTTTTATTTTACTTTTCTAGGATTTTCTTTAGTCTATCTTATTCTTTGTGCCTTTGTTCGTAATTTTCATTGACCATTCCGTTTGCCATTATGGAGAACGTGAATCCACCAAGTCCGACACTAGAGTTTTACCAGAAAAAATATAACTACACCAATTTGGACTTTTCAAGATGGAGTAGTGAAATGATGAGAACTGGATCTTGCATTGATTTCAGTGAGTACCTTGAGAAAAGAGACCAAGTGCATAAAACTTTTAAAAAAGTCACCTTAGGAGCTCCATCAAACCCTCAGAATACCTCATTTAGTGAAACCTATGCACCATATGAGCCTTCACCTAGGATAGTTTCTTATGAGCCACCTAGCTGCATGTCATGGTTAGGCACTACCATAATACAAGATGAACACATAGGTGACCTTGATGTGATGGAGGATTTAGCGGAACATGATCACATTGATCAAAAAGACCTAGGTTTTATGATCGATGACGATGAATCTCAAGAAACAGATGATGAATCTTTTGGGCAATTTGAATATAGCAGTCATGATCCTTATGATTCGGATATAGAAGTTGAGATGCCTAGAGAAGCTCTTGAGATACTTGGGAAAATGTTAGGGTTAGGTTCTACTAAAACACATGATGAGAATATAGGTGATCTTGACACGAGGAGTGACGAGGTAAATAACCCAAGCCCACCAAATACCCCACAAGTCCTACCATCATTGGAGGCACACACACCACCCGTGACCTACCTGGAAGAAGTAGAAGAGACTATAGGAACCCCAATAGAGGTTAAACCCTTGGACCAAACGCAACTAGAAGAAATGGGTTTGAATACTTGTGGTAATGACCTTTCTTTTAGTTCTATGGAAGTTCCTAGTTTTGATGAACCGGAGCCTCAACCAAAACCGTTACCTAATCTTCCATCCTTGGATGAAAATTTAGGAATTAAAATAGGTCGCGATCCACCCATCAAACCATATAGTACGGGTAGTTTTACGATGAAGGTAGTAGACTCTAAACCATGTGGAATGGAAGCCAGAATAGGAGTCAACCATGACCTTACACACTTATATCACCCATTCATGATTGATCACAAGAAACATTATGGGTTTAAACCGGGTTTAATAGGTCAAGATGGATTCCCAACTAGGAGTCTCTCGAAGTTGATAGAAGATGATCCCTTTTTAGGAGAAAACTTTAATTCACCCATTGACTAAAGTGAACTAGGTAAGGTTATGATGAATGGAGCACACCCCTTTGAGTATATAATTCATCCACCACTCTTTCCTCATGAGGCATACCTCCACCGAGATGGTGTGTATCGCTACTACCACCCGCACTTAATCTTATATGTTGGGAAAACCTCCCCTTTATCCGTTAAATAAGGGTAGAGTCAGGCTCGTGACTCGAACAAAAACAAGCGCTTCTTGGGAGGCAACCCAAGCTTTGTGTGTTTATTTGTTTGTTTGTTTGATTTTATTTGTTTCCGTATGTAAGTTATTTTTCTTGTTATTGATTCATGCTTCAAACTAACTTGTGAAAATGCTTTATTTTGTTTTTAACTTCGTCTTAACTACATACAAAGGTATTTTGCAAAAGCTAAGTGTAAGGGAAATCTAAATCGGTTTATATAGAACGAATGGACATGAATCATAACAATGAAATTAGCATACATATTAGTACTTGTTTGAGTCAAATGCTTGTATCGAGTCATAATGAATTTTTGCAGGAATTCCAGGAAGTAAGCTCTAGTTTTTCCAGAATTTTTTTCATGGGACTTAACATGAGAATTCTGTCAGATCATTCTGACGGTGTCAGGCATAACACCTGACGGCGTCAGGCTATAATTTTCTGTAATTTTGTAAAGTTTTGTATTTTTCTGGTAACCTAAAAAGTTTTGTCAATTCTTTAACTTATAATCTCCAGGAATTCTGCAAATTATTCATTCCACAAGCATTATATCTTATTATGTAGATTTTACCGCCGATTTTACGCGAGGTTGGACCTTATCTTTTTCAGGTTAACAGTTTATTTTAGACAAGAAGACGTTTATTATTTCGGAAGGGAAGCTTTGAACGTTCGTCTATCTTGGAAGAAGATCTAACCATGTTACATCATTATCCACAACAAACGATTCAGGGGAGTATTTGATTTCATTCTTTCATCTTATTTACTTTTACGTCTTTTATTTGAACATTGGGGACAATGTTCGGTTTAAGTGTAAGGGGGGTAAATGAAAGCACCGTTGAGAATATACTTACGCTTGATGTTTTGCTTTGTTTGATAGTAAATTTGTAATAAAACCAAGAGAAATGTTTGTTAGGGCAATTTTAGCGCCAATTTAAAATTTTTTACAACATTTAGAAGTGAAACCTTGATCTTAATGAGCGTCTCATGGATAGGAAATTGTATGACTAGCACAAAACCGTACCACTAAAAAATTTTCCACCCCAAATATGTGAGGTTCGCCCCTAGAATTGGTAGGAAAAGCATCCATCTTTGGTGCTATGATGTGAGTACCGGTAGTATTTAGATTCTAGAACTTGCGTTAGGACCATCTCAAATCCACAAGTGAGACTACATTCGTGTAGTTAAGATTTACTACATGATAAGAGGCATTAGGATTAACCCATTGTTTTACACCCGTATATTTGTTATAATTACATTGACTTCATTGGTCAAGTAATTCTCCCACACCCTTTGCGTTGTATCCATTTTTGGTACACGATACCCCTAGTACACCCCTCCGAGCCTATCCTTTCGTTTCGACCTTTGAGCATCTTACTCAAAGTGAGAATTTGTTTACACCCCACTAAATGTACACCCAAATCGCCTTAGCCTACCTTGTATGCACCCACCTTTGGTGCATTATTGTGAAAACATTTGTTAAACCCTTAGTTAATTATCCGGTCAATTACATGGTTGCTAAGTTAAGTCATATCCTTGTACATATTGTTTTGGGACGATTGGGACTCATGGGTAAAGTACTAGTGTAATGAAGTAATGGGGAAGAACAACATTATTACCCCCATACGTGCTAAATATTTTAAAAGTACTCCAAGTTTTTCGATTATCTTAATTCGAGTCATTAGAATAGTGATTGTAAAGTTATGTAAAGATTCAAGTGTAAGGGGAATGCAAATCCACTATGATGTATTATTTTGGATGGTAGGGCAACAATGTATTAAAAAAAATCGAAAAATCAAGAAAAATACAAAAAAATATGAAAAAGAAAGAAAAAAAAACATACGGACTACCATCCCGTTTCCTTTTATGTTCCTTTTTAGTTTTTGTTATTTCATTTTTAGACTAATATTGAGTCGAGTCTTGACTTAAGCAACGATGTTATCATATCCCTACACCTTACGTTACATTTGAGAGATGTGAGAATCCAAACACTATTTGTGAGGTGCTAGTATATTATTTCCGTGCTTGTTATGATTAGGGTCTAATAACTATTTGTTGTAATTACTTTTATATTCGTGTTAAATGACCCCTAACTCATATTTTGATTGGAATAAAAGCTCATTTGCTTGAGGACAAGCAAATCTTAAGTGTAAGGGTATTTGATGAGACGAAAAGTGTTACGCTTTTAGGGGGTCATTTAAGCCCTAATTCGTATAAATGTGATCAAATATTGCCCTAAATCGTTCATTTTGTCATTTTAGGTACTTTTGAGAGGAATTCTGGAAAACATGCACATTTAATCTCGTCGTTCAAACTCGTGAGTTATGTGATGTGAAAAGGTTTAAAGATGATTGGTGATTTAGTTACGCTACTAAACTTTATTTAAGACTTAATAAAAGTAAAACGTGTTTAAGAAAACTAAAAATAAACAAGAAAAGAAAACATTAACGACAATAGAAAATAAAAGAAAGAAAGAAAGAAAGAAAAATAAAATAAGAATGTAAAATATTTTTGGTATTTTAAATTTAATAAGTGAAAAGAAAGGTGTAAAGCTTTTAGAAAGAAAAGAAAATAAGACGAAGAGAAATAAACTAAGTTAAAAGATTTTAAAGAAAATTCGACGGAGTAACGTTTAGAAAATGAAATAAAGAAAACCTCACTCGAAGAACTATGAGGTGAAAAGAAAGTCTAACTCGACTTGTGAAAGAAATAAGAAATGAAGAGAAGAAAATAAGACTCGACTCAACACGACTCAAAGACTTAAGACACCAAGACCAAACTTGCTAATAAATAAAAATAAAACTCGCTATGTTTAGAAAGGATGAAACTCGCTAAGTAAATAACACCATACTCGCTACTATTTAGACATCCATACTCGCTAGAAATTTTAGTACCATACTCGCCAGAAATTAGGCTCCAAACTCGCTAAGCACAAGAACCAAACTCGCTAGGAATTTGAATCCAAACTCGCTAAGAAAATTAGTAGCCAAGTTGATACTCGCTACAAAGATAGCATACTCGCTAGACTCATGCAAAAAAAACAAACTCGCTAGGACTTTATGTAATACTCGCTGACCCAACTCGCTAGACCCTAGAAAACATACTCGCTAAGAGAGAAAAAAATACAAACTCGCTAAACCCTAAAAAAAATACTAGGAATTTTTATAAAAAGTAAATAAGATTTATGAAAACTTAATAAAAATACGTTTAGACACTGAAATAAGCTTAAAAATAAGCAAATAAGCCACGACTTATTTTGCAAGCCCTAACCCATAAGCTCTTTTATGCGACTCAAATAAAAACCATGCAAAGGTGACAAGAAAATTTATAAAAGCTTGTAAAGATTAAGAAAGAACTTGTAAAGATTAAGACAATAAAGATTAAATGACAATAAGTAAATTAAGACATGAAAATTAAAAGTGCATTAAAATAAAACTTACATTCAAATAAATGACAAGAAAAGTAAATAACATAAAATTAAAGGGAAATTAAAGACTAGAAAATTAAGACTAGCTTCTAAATGAAGCTTAAGGGTGGTATTTAAGGGATCCATGGTGGATTCCTTTTACATCTAGCCCCCTCAACTCATATTGTTTATGAAATGACACATAAACTTCTATTACACTACTAAACGACTTCTAAAAAGTAAACTTTAGTCCTTGTAATCTTGAGGAAATATGTTGACGAGTCTTCAAAAAGTCTTCAACGATATAAAAGTGATCATGATGCGGAATTTGGGAAGCTTATATATGATAATCATCTTTAAT
>LBNU01014716.1:0-12343 GCA_014162995.1 Artemisia annua
ATAGAGAAAGAAAAAAAAATCGAATAAAAAATAAAAGACAAAAGAAATCCTATAATGAGATCGTTGCAAGTACGAAAAGCAAGCATTATCCAAAAAGATCTCTGCCAACTTTTGATTTTTAAATATAAAAGACACCGTCAGTCGACAGCCTCAGTCGGAGCAGAGTGAGCAATAAAAAATATAAAGTAATCCACTACCGAACAGTAACAAAGATTGTGTCAGAATCGCTGCCCAAAAATAAGAATATTAAACTGATATGGACACGTGCAACGCATATAGCGGTGAGCATCGAGCAGTCGACATGACCAAAATGGGAATGGGGTCAAATCTCGACCAAAACTTGAAATGTCGAAAAGTTTTTGGCCTAAATCGGGAATTTTCTCAAATAACTATAGGATATAGAGATCTTTTAAAGTTCATACAAACCTGATAACACTACAAAAAATGATCCATTATCCATATTTTTTAGCTCATGATTCATATTTATAAAAGAAATGATTGGGAGACCTAAACTCAAGCCTAATTTTGTGCCTAAAAGTATGTGGCATTAGCTATTTGGTTTATGATGAAGTTGGTCCCTCAGTAATAACCAATGAGATAAGGGCATCCACTATGGTGGTTTATAAAAAGGTTTATAAAATGATGAAGAGGTTTAAGAACTTATAAACCATAGTGAGTATCCATTTCAAGCTTATGTGTCATGAAGAGGTCTAGGATATTGAACCTTTTCATAATTTAATGCCTTTGATTATGTGTGAAGTTTATATCACTTGAAAAGGTTTATAACATAGTGGGGATAGGTTTATAAAACAAAAAGGTTTATAATTTAATGTCATAACACAAGTATAAACCTTTTAAAAGGTTTACCATAGTGGATGCCCTAATGACACATATTTTTAGGCATAAAATTAGGCATGAGTTTAAACCTCCCAATCATTATGTAAAATATATTAAAGTATCAATTTTTTTAGTGCGTGGAAAAAAGTTGTGTGAAAAATTATACACAAATCTGTACAAAATAAGTTTTTCGGAGTGTAAATTTATAAATAAAACTATAAAAGTACACGCTTATAATGGGTGTGTAGAATTTAATGTGAAGAACTATTTGTTTGTATTGTAGGTCATGCTTTTAAATAAAAATGAACCTTTGATTTAATGAGCCTTTGATTTTTTTAAAAATGAACCTTCTTTTTATTTATCTTCATTCTGGTCAACATAAGAGTGCTAGGTGCGGTAACGAAGTATGCTTCGCCAATCCTAGGTGGAGCCTCTTCATGGCTCTTTACCACACCGCCCCCCTCTTCATCCCTCTTCATTTGCTACTTCTTCGTCTGCACGGCGAAGCAACCAATCTGACATCCTTGNTGAGTGTATTATAAAATATAGTGTAAGTGGTGGGCCCCAAATGAGTAAGTTGAGGTTAGTTGTTGGTGAGGAGGGGGTTAGTTGTGAAGAGGTGTTGGGTGATGTGGCACCGGCGGGACCCAAATGAAGAGCAAGTGCTCTCCACCACACCTAGCTCTCTCTAATTGAGCATGTTTAAATGAAGGATATTTATCCGACTATAGGATATTTTTTGAGTGTGTATAGTGCTCGTTCTTGTAACATCGCCATATAGTAGGCCCAATCAGTTATCCAATAATTTGTTTATTTTGTTTCCACTCTCGTTTAGTATTGTACTATTGTTTGCTCATGCTTATACAAGCAATACCACACAGATTCGTCAGCACAAAACAAACTACTATGGTTAAAAAGTTGATCTAACTGATATGTCCACTTAATTATATACTAACCATTGTTGCATGTTCCACTTAAAACATGCAGCCAATTAGTCGATGAGTCATATGCATGTCTATAGAATCACCATTAATCCGATGTAGTCAACCTAAAAAAATTTAGAGTCTAAAGTGTCTTTAATACGGTTGTATAAGATCCGGAGTAAATTTCTTTCTTTCATGACAATCAGTGGGGACTAGGGAGCAATTTTCACACACGAGGCTCCGAGTCGCGTGCCACCACCACTACAACCCTTCCTTAGTCACGCGTCACAGCCCAAGAAAACTCCCAATTCGATCACCATGGTGCCAAAAAACAAGAAAGCAAGTGTGTGTTTATCTCTTCATTTAGATATTTAAATAAATATTGTGTCAATAAATTGTGCGCGAAAATAAACAAGTTGTGACAGTGATAAGAGTAATAGAAAATGAAAGAGAACGGTATGACGCTGATGTTTGAGTTTAAAAATTTAAGATCACCTTTCACATGTCGACAGTTGACTAAACTGTTAAAAACATGACAAGTAAAAAGTCCCGATGATACGCAGCTTCTCTTCTCAACAACAAAATAAATTCCACCGACCATTTATTAAAACACTTTGAAAAAATAATACTATACAGTGTCCAACTAAAATGTAACCACGTATTTCATGTGTTCAAGTTATCTGGTACTTCTTCCTCCTTATATAACTAACCAAATTTCTACTACCTAAACCATATACCATCTTCATCATCATCATCTTTGTCTTCACATATTAAACAGCTTTTTTCTTTTGAACAAACACAAAACAACGTTCACGACACGATTTTCATATCAGGATTGTTTATTAACTAAAGCGTTCTCTAAGCCTTACGTGTTTGGAAAACTTATGATCAGTTGCATATTTTATTCATAAGATCATTATCATTATGGATTCATCAAGTGATAATAGTAAACAAGGTTTAAACAGTTTTTTTTTTTTTTTTTTTTTTTTTTTTTTTTTTTTTTTTTTTTTTTTTTTTTTTTTTTTTATATTATTATTTGAATTATAGTTTTTTAATGAACAGTAGTTATCTACTCTTGACTGGATTGTTGCTTTTTATTTAAAAAGTTGTTATATGATTAGGGATTAATTAGTTTCAAGAAGTGCTTAGTTTTTTTTAAAGTTATGATATAATAACTAGTTTGTAGAATTTAAAATTTTTTTACATGTTAAGACATACTAGTAGTTATTAGATACTCTGAGAAACAGTTTTGGTGCAGCTACTAATAAACCGGTTCTTTGTTCCTTAAAAACACAATTATCAGATACTGAGGAAGTTTTTTGATTTACTGTTGAATTTTAATGTGGTTCGGTAAAAATTAGTTACGAGTGCTTTGCTTTGTATTTTATGTGCTAAAAGTTATATTTTGTGCTTCAAATGTAGTACTGTCTTATTCAAATATGAAAACAACGCGTACTGCATCTCCATCTGTTATTGTTATTGGTGGTGGCGTTGCTGGCATAGCTGCTGCAAGAGCTCTCTATGATGCTTCATTTCGGGTAAATAAAAATTGGTTGGTATAAATCTTTTGTCAAAATAGCGCTGTAATTGCGATATTTATTAATCTCACTTACGTTTTCAGGTTATTTTACTTGAGTCTAGGGAAAGAATTGGTGGTCGAGTTTGTACAGATTACTCATTTGGTTTTCCTGTTGACCTTGGGGCATCATGGTGAGGACTGATTTCACAATATCGACTACTATGAGATATGTCGATTTATAATATGGTAGTTGTATATTTATGTCTATGTTAATGAATTTATTTTTTGGGTAATGTTGCAGGTTGCACGGAGTTTGCAAAGAGAATCCGTTGGCGCCTCTCATTGGAAGGCTCGGATTGCCTTTATACCGTACAAGTGGTGATAACTCAGTGTTGTATGACCATGACTTAGAGAGGTATTTTGTCTTTTTTTATGTCTTTAGCTCATGAATGTGGTTCAGTTTAATAGGAGAGTGTATTATAGTTGTAGATCTGTATTTATGCTGATTGTTATTGTATTTCTTCAGTTATGCTTTATATGACAAAGATGGGAAAAAAGTTCCTCAAGCACTAGTCTCGCAAGTTGGAGAAACATTTGAAAGAATTTTGGAAGAGGTATGTCTTGTATATGTTTGTTAAACTAGACAGAAATGGTGTATTATTCTTTTATATTTAATCTTAGCTGTTTTTTCTTGCTATGTTTTATTTGGGTCCTTTTTTCGTAATATTTTATGTTTATGTAATCACAGACAAATAAAGTGAGAGAGGAGTTTAGTGAAGATACGTCTATACGGCATGCTATATCGATTGTGTTTAAAAGAAACCCAAAACTAAGGTATTAATAGGCTTCCTAACTACCTTGATGTTCTTTGTAACGATGTATGTAACTAGAGGCAGCGTCTTTGACCTGTTTGCTTGTTAATGGGTCTATTCTGGCTTTGTTATATCTAGATCTCTGACGGACTTTGTGGTAAGCTAAAAAGGAAACATGTTATACTTTGATGGGTCGGTCAGTGTCCCATTTTGACCTGATCTCTCTACGACTAGTATAACCGGATAATCGTAATAACCATAACTTCAACCTGATGTGAATAGTATAACCAGAAAATCATATTAACCATAACCAAAACATGCTATATAGTTAATCTTTAATGGGTCGATTAATGTCCCATTTTGACCTGATCTGTATCGATTCGTCACTTAACCCACCCGACTATTTTGCCTTCTCTATGACTAGTATAACCAGATAATCATAATAACCATAACTTGCAATTTTAAAGGTTGGAGGGGCTAGCTCATAAGGTTTTGCAATGGTACCTGTGTAGAATGGAAGGCTGGTTTGCTGCTGATTCTGATACCATATCTCTTAAATGCTGGGATAAGGCATATCTTTTTCTTTCCTCTTTTTCCATTTATGTTTAGCTTTTTTGTTATAGTCGTTTTCTTTAAAGCTAAAAATGTCATCCACCATCTTATCTGTGTTAACTAATGTACAGGAAGAGTTGCTTCCAGGTGGTCATGGACTTATGGTCCGGGGTTACCAACCAGTTATAAATACACTTGCAAAAGGCCTCGACATCCGCGTGAATCACAGGTAATTTCTAATCAATCATTAATCACGTTACCCAAGTACTTGTTATTTTGCGGACTTTTTTATATCATGATTTACCCTCATAACCAACACTGTTCTATTTATGTACTTGTATTGTTACAGGGTAAAGAAGATAAACAGGCGCACAAATGGTGTGAAGGTAACAGTTGAAAATGGTGACACATTCTTCGCGGATGCAGCCATAGTTGCTGTCCCGCTTGGTGTTTTGAAGTCAAAGACCATTAATTTTGAACCAAGACTACCTCAATGGAAGGAAGAAGCCATTGCTGACCTTGGAATTGGGATCGAGAACAAGATAGTTTTGCATTTTGAAAAAGTGTTTTGGCCAAAAGTCGAGTTTTTAGGCGTGGTAGCTGAGACATCATATGGATGCAGCTACTTTCTTAATCTCCATAAGGCCACTGGTCACGCGGTGCTTGTTTATATGCCTGCAGGACAGCTAGCCAAAGACATCGAGAAAATGTCTGATGAAGCTGCAGCTAGTTTTGCTTTTGCACAGCTTAAAAAGATTCTTCCTGATGCTTCCTCCCCGGTAACCGTCTGATAATCCTATATTTACCATCAGGGGCGTTTGAATTTGCATTTTGAAACCCATTATCTATTTTCAGGAATATGAGGTCACACCGTCACAGTGATGGGTTATTTACCACATAAATGCCATTTTGGTCATTTTATATATTGTTTTATTAGATAACCATAAATTTTTAATTATTCAAACCTCCGAAAATCTGATTGTTGCAACTTCAAATAGCATAAGCGTATTTTGAATTTCATGCCACCTGTTATCTAAGCCTGATAGTACGTAATTACTAATTGCTTTCGAATTGCACATCCAAACACCCTCTTAGTAGTAAAATACCTATATCCCTAACATTTTTATTTCTTGGTGTTTTCTTTTATGCAGATTCAGTATCTAGTATCTCGTTGGGGCAGTGATGTAAATTCACTAGGTTCATATAGCTATGATACAGTAGGAAAACCCCATGATCTGTATGACAAGCTAAGGATCCCAGTGGATAACTTATTCTTTGCAGGGGAGGCAACAAGTGCCGACTACCCAGGCTCGGTACATGGTGCCTATTCAACCGGATTAATGGCTGCAGAGGAATGCAGAATGCGTGTTCTTGAACGTTATGGGGGGTTAGATCTTTTCCAGCCTGTTATGGGCGAAGACACCATTGCTTCTGTGCCACTATTAATTTCACGTATGTAAAAAGTAGTTTCCTAGGTATTGCTCTATATGATCCATGTGTAATGTCTCGATGTAATAGGTTTTCGAAACATATTTACCAAGTGTAGCATGGAGTGTAATGTATATAGTTCAATGCTAATAAATGCACCTAAAGTTGGGCGTGCACATACCATATGTGTACAAGTTATTTATTTTTCGTATTCTGTTTTAGTTTGCCACAATGTTCAAAATGTTAGATATTGTGCAGGGAAATCATGGTAGTTCAGTCAATGAGGGCAATACATATGAGTCACAGAACCAGAAAATACGATTCTTGATTCTTAAATGGCGTAATAGAATAACTTTATTAAGTGGATTAGCATTTCGTCGTTTTACACAATCTTTATGAGGATGTGTCTCAGGCATGCCATTCTCTAATTTGTGTTTGTAAAAACATCATACCTTCAAATAATCTCAAGAATAAATTTTATTCTTGTTTTACAACACAGCCCTAGAGCCATGAATAGACAATCATCATATACAAATCCTATATAGTAAAAATAAATAAATTGCAAATTGCAAAATCGCAAATCACAAATCTACAGCAATATCATAGATACAATCAGGTTGCGACATTTCTAAATCTACATCAGTCAATTGCTTCATTATAAAATTCAATAAATTGTATATTTGTTCAGAGTCAGAATGAGTTTTATCATGAGCTATGAACCTGTGCGTCAATCCAAGAATTTCCACAAAGCTCCACCCTGGCGATTTCTTCACACCTCTTTTCTCCATTGTTTCTCTCATTGCTCTAGCTTCATCCCATCTTCTAATCACTGCATAAACATTTGATAAACCAACATATCTCCCATCATGATCAGGTTCCAATTCAACAAGCTTTTTTCCCACTACTTCAGCGAGATCGAGATTCCTATGATTAATGCAGCCATTGAAAAGTGCACCCAGCATTGAAGCCGTTGGTTCCATAGGCATATCAGATAAGAATTTATATGCTTGTGTTAGTTGTCCTGATCGTGCCAATACATCAATCATACAAGCATAATGTTCGGTTTTTGGGTACATGTTATGCTTAGCCAGAGAGTTAAAATAGAACCAAGCTTCTTTAACTAAACCACCATGAGCACAAGCACTAAGGATACATAAGTACGTAATCTCATCAGGGGTAATCCCCGTATTCTGCATCTCTGTAAACATATCAAGCGATTCACGAAAAAACCCATGTGTAGCAAGCCCACCAATCATCGCATTCCAGATCAAAACATCCGTTCCCTTCTTACAAGCTTCACGAAACACCACTAACGCATCATCTATCGCCCCACATTTAGCATACATATCCACAAGCGACGTCCTCAACACCAAAGTAAACCCAATCCTTTTCTCAACAATATACCTATGCATCAACACCCCTTGCTCAAGCGCACCCAAATGCGCACAAGCACCCAAAACACTCACCATCGTCACCTCATTCGCCTCCACACCCTTCCCACACATCTCCCTAAAAACCTCCAACGCCTCACTATACTCCCCACACTTCACACACCCATCAACCATACAGCTCCACGACACCACGTCCTTCTCCGGCATCACCCCAAAAACCTCCCTCGCCAACTCCACCTCCCTACATTTCACATAACAATCCAACATCGAATTCCACGACACCAAATTCTTATTATCAAACATTTCATCAAACACCTTACGCGCATACTTTACCTCCCTAAAACACCCCCCAATATGAATCAAACCATTCCTAACAAACCTATCACACTCCAACCCATCTTTCACCACTCTCCCATGTACCGAAAACCCAACGCGAACCTCACTTAACCTCG
This sequence comes from Artemisia annua, assembly GCA_014162995.1. NCBI lineage: Eukaryota > Viridiplantae > Streptophyta > Magnoliopsida > Asterales > Asteraceae > Artemisia > Artemisia annua. Next base: position 7,915 of record LBNU01014716.1, read on the forward strand.
ACGCAGCCTTAAGTACAAACGGATACGTTAAATAGTCCGGTACTAAGCCAAAACTCAACATTTTTTTAAAAAGTTTTATGGATTGATTTGGGTTTTTGGTTTTGGCAAAGGCTCTAATGATGGTGTTATAGTTAAAGGTTGTTGGGTTTTTAAGGTTGAGGAAAATGGTGTATGCATAGTCTAGGGTGTTTGGTTTTGATGATGCAAATGTAAGGAGATGTGATGTGAGGTCATGTTGGTTTAAGGGTGATGTTATGATGATGCAATGTAGCTGTTTTAAGTGATTTAAGGATTTGATGTTTTGGAGTATGGTTGTTATGGTACTGGTTTTGTATAAGGTTGCAGGGTTTAACATTTGTTGTTTGGAGTTCAGTGAATATTGGAGGCAAACAGGCAAAGAATTTATATAAGGGGAAAGTTTCAAAATAAGCGAAAAAGTGAGCTTGTGAAACGTAAGCCCAAAACCAAATAAGTCGTAAGCCGGCTATATTAGCCGAAACAAACACTGTCATGTGTCAAACATTTTATAAAGAGACATTTTTTTTTTCTTCAGAAAGACAACAATATTATAGAACCCACAAAAGAAACAAAATACAAAGAAAAGACATCCCACCCTACTTAATCAAGCAAATTAAATGACGTTTTATAAAGAGACATATAATGTCAATAAAACTGTAAAAGGATGATTATTCCGGATTATTCGAGTAAGGTTACTCAACGATGAAGTACATAATTTAACCAGGGTATCTTTGTAGCCGTTTTTGACCATTGCTTTGGTCAACCCAAGATGTGTAACTAATATGGTTTGTTTCAACATGAAACCTCTTGTGAAGAAATCGGAGTGAATTAATACTAGGCTACCTTGTTTGTGATTACATGTAATGTGGATCATTTTGTAACAAAAATAGTTCAAATTAGTGAGTTGCAATTATTTTAACTATGCAAAAAGATAACATTGAGCAGTGTTTGGATTAACTTATTTTTTAGCTTGTAAGCTTAAGTGAGACTGAAAAGTCCACTCGACTTGAGAGTTAAAAAGTAAGTTTATCTGACTTTTTTTTTTTTTTTTTTTAACGGCGAGTTAGTAGTTAGTGATCCGAGCCCACAGTGACATCCAATTGGGCGGTATGCAATCCTCGGACCTTTTCGGGCCCCTGAAGGTCAATGGTGAGACTCGAACCTGAGACCTCTCCAAGAAAACCTCCCCAACGTTACTCTTGGTGGCCAACTGAGCTAGCCCAGTTGGTTTAATTTATCTGACTTTTTTGAATTCATATAGGCCTAGTAGTAATGGTAACATCCTTCATCACATCCACTCAGATCATCGCTCCTACTTCTCAAATTATAATCTTTAACCCGCAGTGGTCATTGAACGACCCATTACAGTCGGACTAAGTAAATAAACTGAGGGAATAAGCTCATCCAAACACCCCCATAATTATTTAGGCCAAAATATGAGCTTTTAAATTGTTTTAGTTGTCAACTACAGTTAATTAAACAAAAAATAAAGTGCATAGGTTGCTCTGGAAACAAATTTGATGCAAAGCATGCCTTTAAAATGTGTTCTTTTTAAACAAATTTGGAGATGCTAGCTTAAAAGCCACAATATCACACAACCACACTCCACTATTCACACGGTCAATTGGTCACTGTATACTATTAGTAACGGAAAATGTTCTTCCAATGATGTCAAAATAGACACGTGATTTTCAACGAAAAGTTTCCTATAAGATCACTATAAATAATCAAAAACAAAAAACCTATAGCAGACTATGAAGCCAATGTCACTCGTTTCATGAGAATCACAGCCGACATGATTTAGATAAGTAACCGCATCCTTCATAAACTTCTAAACCCGGTTGGTCTAAATCCGTTTCATTGTAGCATGCACAGCGTTTGCTCATTTTCCCAGTCAATGCTATTTCCAGTGGTCTTTGAACTAACCGTGGGTATCCATGGTCACACCACACCTGCCATTTACATCAAAACATAAGTTTTGAACACCCAACATAAAAGTCAAATGAAATGATGAAGTATGGTTGTCAACGGGCCTACCTCAGAACCCTCATTCTGGCTCCACTTAGAATTGCAGCCAGGTACTTTGGCTTCTTCCTGCTTTTGCTTCTCCATCAACTGCGCACCTCTTGCAGCCTTCGCTTCGACTCCTTTAAGATATTTTGTGGGGTTCCCCTCACTGTTGTAATATCGACCAATTAACTTGCCAACAAATCTGATACCACCAATCAAAACAATAACAGAATCAGCTACCATAGAATCGTGAAAATAATTAATCCCTCGGTCCCATAAAATTAGCATGTATTCTAATACAAGTATGGATGGATGGTACAGAGACTAACATAAACTTACATGTATGTCCTGGAATAGAAGTCTCTCCATTCAACTATGCTTTTCACCTATAAAATAAAGATAGGATGTTAAGCATTTTAACTATCATCCGAATATGATGCATTACTATATTACTGATCCAATCATTCACTGTGCAAGACTAAACATTTTTTTACCTCGGTGCTAGATAAACCAACCAAAGAATCAGTAAGTCCATCCCCTGTATCCATTAAATGACAAACAAAACCAAAGTTAATATATGCAAGTTCACGATCATCACTTCCTCCAGAACTTGTTCCTTGAATTATACCAAATTCATCTACTTTTTTTTTCCCCTTATAATGCACAAATTGAATGACGAAATTTTGAGAACGTATCGCTTGTCCAGCATTACAGTTCAAGTAAACCAGCATCACGTGTCACAACAACATATGCAGTGTTTGACAGGGATTGACAAATGTACCTGTGAAGTTTCCGGATATAAATGCCCTGGAAGCATCTCTGAAATGAAAAAGGGAGAATGAACGAAATAAGATCAGACCAAAATGATAAAAGACAGACATCATAAAACATAAAATGTTGTCTAAAACAAGTCAATTACTCGGAGATAAGACAAACTAAACTTTTTTCTAAAAAATTCCCTTCGGATCAATTGACGGTATAAACTTAATGCTCTTTGGTAAACTGCACATAACTTTTGTGTTCAGTCAGTTCAACTGATGAACACCTTACCAGCATTTATAGGCACACGTAACTTTTAGGAGACACATGTTGTAATTATGAAAAATGCAGATCAGGTTAAGTAATAGGGAAAAAGATAACACCTTCCGGCAAAATGATGGTAGCCGCCTCCCGGCCCATAATGAGACTTTCCTTTCGTCACATCAAATACTGACCTGATGTTCCACACACAAGAAGAAAAAAAACAATACATTAAAGCAACCTTATCAATGCCTCAATATCTATGCATACATCAAATAGACCTACTCTTATACAGTTATACTCTCTCTTCATGGAATCGTTCAGAGCAACTATTCAAATCAGATCTTCCTCAACTTTCAGGACATAACCTTTGGTATATGTTATTACTTTCAAAACATAAAAAACATAAGTTATTTCAGGTTAAAACAAGAACTTTCAAACAATGCCAGAAATTGATATCAGGAAATTAGTTAAATGGAATTATCAAGATTTTCTCATGAACAAAACAATTCATATCACGGGGTTATTATCATGACATCCCAATTCCTAAACCTAAACACAATCGAGTTTGTTACTAAAAACTACTAACGATAGTTCAAAAGAAGATATTCATACAACAGAAAGAAAGAGTGAAAAAGTGAGTACCTACCCAAGAATGCCTAACAAGATGGGCAAGCCATTATCAGTCCCATTGTATATCGCTAGATCTTCTACTGTGAACAATCTCTGCCATAAAATATTTCAGTTAAGTGAATCCAGATACATAGTAGTAAATGCACATGATTTCTATCTATCCCTTGAAAACTTTGATTACAGAACACTGGCTAAAAACTATGGTATGACAGAAAAACAACGCTATAGCATCCTTTGAAAAAGGTAACATGTAACAACCCGTCCCACATCGGTATGAGATAAGATATTTGAGCCCCTTATAACCTTCAAGTGATAGCCTACTAGCATATCCTTCCATCACGGTTTTTAGCTAAACCGCAAGATTATCCAAGTAGTCCATTGCTTTAGGCTTTGCGGGGTGTCACATATTACATTAAGCAAGTGCAATCCTAATCTTTTTTATATAATAAAACAAAACCCCAAGTGTGGACTTTTCCATTTTAAAAAACTCAACCTTCCCTTATTAACTAATATTTTAATTATTATTTTTTAATTTATAAATTTGTTTTGTTGATATACTACATAAGTAGAAGATAAACACAAAAAATAAAGATAAGATGCAACTAACGATATGATTAAACTTTTTAAATGATTATCTTTAATAATAAAAAATTATAATTAAAAATCATACATCAAACAAAACAAAGATTAAATTATTTATTTTTTAATAAATAAAAATATATCACTCAAAAAATTTTTTTTTAAAAAA
>LBNU01014717.1:0-27662 GCA_014162995.1 Artemisia annua
AAATAAGTTGTGTTTTTGATTTATATAAAATATATTTATTGAATGTATTGGGTATTAAAAATAAGTATTGATTAATAGTTTTTGTGGTTAAATTTAAATACATATAATTAAGTGATCTTAGTGAAAGAATTATAAATGTGTACGAAAATAATTTTTGGCACTTTTGTAGTAACTTAGTAAGTGTGGGAATGTAACTAAAATTAATTGTTAGGAGTGTCGGGTACGTTGGGTGTTCATTTAAATTGTGAAAAGCGTTTATTAACTCAATAAACGTAAGTAATTAAAAGAATTGTCTTAAAGATTAAAATTTTGAACCGGAGTAGGAGCAAGGTATTGTGATGTTGTATACTAAATATAGTCTAAAGTCATAGTGCACAAGAGGGTCATTCCTTTGTTTTACGTTTATTTAACTAAAAAGTTATACGTAAAGAGTGTTCTTGTAAAATTTTCAAAGTAATAAATTAGAGTTTGGAAGTAAATATCGACGTGGAGAATTACGGGTTGTTACAAAAAACACACGAATTAGGACTCAAACCGACCCCTAAAAACGTAACATTTTTCGTCTCATCAGGTTCTTACCACTCAATGGAAACCGAATATACGACTACCCTAATCTCACACTATAAACTTATACTAATCTTGCTTTATGTAATACAAACAATTAAACTCCACGTCACTAAATCACAATGGTTATAAGTATTTAAATTAAGTACGAGCTCACTTATATAACAAGCCGAGCTTAAGTATAAGTGTCCATGGTACTGGAACCGTCCCGAACCGGAACCGTCCCGAACCGGAACCGTCCCGAACCGGAACCGTCCCGAACCGGAACCGTCCTGAAAGAACCGAGAACCGAAAATATGGAAAAAGTGGAACCAAGAACCGTCCCAAGTTCTTCGGTTCGGTTCCGGTACGGTATTTGGTTCCGGTACAGGAATTTTCGGTAATTCCCACAAGAATCTAAGTGTTTAAATAATTTATTTTTTCCGTCGTCAATCATTCATAAAGACATGCTATAACGCTATACAAATACACACAAAAATGTCTCAAAGAATGCAAACTATTCCAAATTTCCATTAGTTCCAGTTGTTCAAAATAACATAAATATAAACCTAAACACAACATATATACTTGATTTAGTATACTTGATTAAATATTGCGCATCATATTGAATCGAAAAGCATGAAGTACACCAACACCAACTAACCAACATTTTTATATAATATCACGACAAAACATGCATTCATACTTCCAATATCACATAACAAATGACAACCCATTATATCACTACGATTGTGACGAGTACTCGTTAACTACAGATTCGTCACATATTGCATTACACAAGTCATTTGATTTTTCTTTTACTATAGGTAAATATCAAATTTACGATAATGATTTTAAGATAAACTTACTACTTCATGTTGATGAATGATGATGATGATCTTTGAATGGATTAAAAGTTAGGGTTTTAAATTTTATTATGTGTTTTTAAGTTTTAGATTTTTTATGTTACAGCTTAATAATTAATCGTNTTTTTTTTCTTTTTCTGGAATTTGGGAACCCAAATATCGGTTTGGAACCCAAATATCGTGTGATATACAAGGTGGAATGTATAGTTTACTCTATGGTAAAGAGGAAGTAGTGGTTACATTGTCATTTATTATCAATTAATGTGCAATTATGGTTGGTTTAAAACTCGTTATCTGATATATAACATCATTAAAGGGCATTTGTGTGTCTTCTTGTGGAAGACGATGGGCTATAAATATTCCTTTATGGCTGCATTTTATAAATGCTTTTTAAATGCCAACTCATTAGCTCTTTCTAAAGGAATTTTGACCGGCAACTTCTATTATGTCACATAATTGTATTACATCTCCAATCAAGGTAGTGATTTAATGACTTATTAAGTTCGAATAGCATGATTATAAGGATTTTACTTGTACATAGCTATATGACCTTCCGTATGTACTCTTGGGAGATGCACATTGTAATATGTTCTCGAAGTAGGTTTTACCCCTTCTCCCTGCATCTTCTACATCAAATTCCAATTCTGTTATTTGGAATATTAGCTGGTCTGTTTGTAGCATAAGAGGGCGACTCATCGACAACAAGTGGGTCTTGGGATTTGTAATGTGGTTGTGCGTATGAAACATATCCATATCGACTTTTAGGAGCCATACTTTTAGAGAGTGTAAGATGATATAGCTACTGCCCTTGATATGGGAGTTATCCTGAACTAGTTACATAAGACAACATGAAGACCATCTGGTCAGCTTACTTTAATTTACACTTATTTTTAGATAGTAGGTTTGAAAAGAAGGCCATAGTTGTGAGCACTATGTTGGATTGTTGCATTGTTCAGAGTCGCACAGTTTGTCTTCCTGTTCTTTTATCTTTTAGAACAATGTTTTAATTGTTTTGGTAACATCGCCGACAGACAATACCATGAGAATTGTAACTTTACCATACAATCACTATCCTACTTTATTTTCTATCACGTGTCTCCTCTAGGTTCATTACCTCAACCACTTACTTTAGAAAGTGATTTGGGACAATTAGAGACTTATCCCGGATGGGAATCCCTGATGCTATGCCAGTATTCTGAGAGATCATATGCTAAAGTTAAGGTATCTTTGAGACAATNAAAAACTCTCTAAAATCCCGTGGATGCCACAGGTCTATAAGCTAGTATGAAAATAAAAAGTAAAGCGGCAGTACCCTAGAATTAACCGGAGTACAAAAACCGCCTTCTATTTCCATCTACAAAAACGCCTTTTTAACCCCAAAATCACACACACTCCAAAACATAAACCCTAAAAAAAAAATCACTCTCAACATCACATGTTAATAAATCTGTTCATCATCTCTACACTACCAGGTATTTAATCAATCTTTACATGATTTGTATATTTATTTATTTATTTGTATGTGTTAAATTGATTATTATTGTTACTTTTGCAGTATATAAAGTGTAGTAGAATGGCTGGAACGTTGAGATCGAGCTTGCCGTCCCGGTTACGCCAGTTAATATCTGGTGAAGGAAGTAGTATTCCTAATGTTAAACTTCATTCCAATGACACTGTAAGCACCAGCCCCCTCTTTTTTTTATGAAAATAAGTAGTTGAGTTGCAAATAAGATTAGTGTTTTTTAATTTATTTAGGGGATGTTTGGATTAGTTTTTTTTTTTTTTCCTAGAACGGAATGTAAGCTTTTAGGGCTAAATTTTTACTAATTTATAAAAATAATTATTTTATTAGTTTTTTTAATACAAGTTTTTTATTTAGGGGGTGTTTGGATTATTTTTTTTTCCTTCTTCCTTCCATAGAATGTATTATAAACGCTTAACGGAATGTTTGAAATAGCTTATTTCCCTGGCTTATGGGCTTATTTGAATTTTGTAAAAGCCGATAAGCTAATATTTTAGGGCTTATGAGCTTATGGACTTGACCAAGTCCATAAGCTGAAGGTTCGTAAGCCCTAAAATGTTAACTTATCGGCTTTTTATAATTCAAATAAGCCCATAAGCAGCAGAAATAAGCTATTTCAAACATTCCGTTAAGCTAATTCAAATAGTTTTTTAATACAAGTTTTTATTTCCCTATAACAGGGTGTTTGAGTTAGCTTATTTCCCTGGCTTATGGGCTTATTTGAATTTTGTAAAAGCCGATAAGCTAACCTTTTGGGGCTTATGAGCTTATGTGTTTGAACTTATGGACTTCAAGTCCATAAGCTGAAGGTGGTAAGCTTGTAAGCCCTAAAATGTTAACTTATTGGCTTTTACAAAATTCTAATAAGCTGATAAGCCGCGGAAATAAGCTATTCCAAATATTCTGTTAAGCGTTTATAATAGATTCTAGGTTGGATATGATGGTAAAAAAGGAATTTTAGTTTTGTTTCAATTAAGCATTTGTAAGTGGATTAGGTGAAGCAGTTCGAATGATCCATGCACTTTAAACTGCTTTAAAATAAGAAATTAGGAAGCTACTATGTTAGAATATAGCTATTGGACACACCCTCTAAATGTGTTATGTTTATGTGTAATCTTGTACGTTGTTGTTGGAAGTATTTTTTTTTTCTTTTTCTGGAATTTGGGAACCCAAATATCGGTTTGGAACCCAAATATACAAGGTGGAATGTATAGTTTACTCTATGGTAAAGAGGAAGTAGTGGTTACATTGTCATTTATTATCAATTAATGTGCAATTATGGTGGGTTTAAAACTCGTTATCTGATATATATCATTAAAGGGCATTTGTGTGTCTTCTCGTGGAAGACGATGGGCTATAAATATTCCTTTATGGCTGCATTTTATAAATGCTTTTTAAATGCCAACTCATTAGCTCTTTCTAAAGGAATTTTGACCGGCAACTTCTATTATGTCACATAATTGTATTACATCTGCAATCAAGGTAGTGATTTAATGACTTATTAAGTTCGAATAGCATGATTATAAGGATTTTACTTGTACATAGCTATATGACCTTCCGTATGTACTCTTGGGAGATGCACATTGTAATATGTTCTCGAAGTAGGTTTTACCCCTTCTCCCTGCATCTTCTACATCAAATTCCTATTCTGTTATATGGAATATTAGCTGGTCTGTTTGTAGCATAAGAGGGAGACTCATCGACAACAAGTGGGTCTTGGGATTTGTAATGTGGTTGTGCGTATGAAACATATCCATATCGACTTTTAGGAGCCATACTTTTAGAGAGTGTAAGATGATATAGCTACTGCCCTTGATATGGGAGTTATCCTGAACTAGTTACATAAGACAACATGAAGACCATCTGGTCAGCTTACTTTAATTTACACTTATTTTTAGATAGTGGGTTTGAAAAGAAGGCCATAGTTGTGAGCACTATGTTGGATTGTTGCATTGTTCAGAGTCGCACAGTTTGTCTTCCTGTTCTTTTATCTTTTAGAACAATGTTTTAATTGTTTTGGTAACATCGCCGACAGACAATACCATGAGAATTGTAACTTTACCATACAATCACTATCCTACTTTATTTTCTATCACGTGTATCCTCTAGGTTCATTACCTCAACCACTTACTTTAGAAAGTGATTTGGGACAATTAGAGACTTATCCCGGATGGGAATCCCTGATGCTATGCCAGTATTCTGAGAGATCATATGCTAAAGTTAAGGTATCTTTGAGACAATACAGTTAAGATGTGTTGTTGCAAACCTTTTGATGTAGGTTCCTTTTTTATTTTATTTATTTTATTTTATTTTTGATGTCATGATAAAGCTCAGCTATGCTTACATGATGGTAGCATTTAGCCTCTTTGTTAGTCTGTAGTTACTGATTGACATGATTTAGTATATTATTTACATCGGTTAAAGCTAACTGAATTAGGTTGGTAGAGAAAATCCAGTGGTGGCTTTCATTTCACAACCAGAGGGCTTGTGTCTCAATGGTACCCTATGTTGTGTGAGCAGCCCCCAACCCAATGGTTGTGAGTTCAAGTCCTGCTTAGGACATGTGATATAGCTTTGTTGTGTAAATGTCAGATAGTTAAAACTTGTCGTTCTAAAAAAAGTTCTATCATCTTCTGATGTTTATGACTTAACAATAATTATTCAAGTGTAAAAAGATGATGAAATGAATAGTTATTTGCATATATTTTGTACTTTGCTGTTTGTTAATCCCAGACATTGTTCTTTTTTGCAGCCTCCAAAAGTGAAGGCATTCATTGACAAAGTGATTCAGTGTCCATTACAAGACATAGCAATCCCTCTCTCTGGTTTCCAGTGGGAGTACAAGAAGGTGATAAGATTATATCTTGTGCCCTCTTTCGTCTAATCAATCCATGTAATTTGCTTAACTGATGCTTTGTTTTACAGGGGAATTTTCATCATTGGAGGCCATTGTTTCTGCATTTTGATACATACTTCAAGACGTACCTGTCTTGCAGGAAGGATCTTCTTATAGCAGATACTCTAGAAGACGATGCTCCATTCCCTAAGCAATCAGTTCTCCAGATCCTTCGCGTGATGCAAATAATTTTAGAGAATTGTCACAACAAAAGTTCCTTTGATGGTTTAGAGGTATGTTGAAAACGTTAGAATAACAAATGGTTTTGGGCATCTCCATTGCTAGCTTTTTTCAAAACTTTTATGGTATTAAAAAGCTTTTTTTGCATCTGAGTAAATGACTTGACTTTTATTAACCTGTTGAGCGTTGAGAAATATTTTTTTTGGTTCATATTTTTCGCTATACCATTCTCTCTTCAGTATTGTTAAATTAGCTTTTGCATTGGGGATGCTCTAATATGATATTATTTCGAATTCTAATATACATTCTGATCTCTTTTTTTTTGGTTTGCTTGCTCAGCATTTCAAACTCTTGCTTGCATCAACAGACCCTGAGATTCTCATTGCAACTCTGGAGACTCTTTCAGCATTAGTTAAAATAAATCCCTCTAAACTTCATGTAAGTGGGAAACTGTTAGGGTGTGGTTCAATAAACAGCTGCCTTTTGTCATTGGCACAAGGATGGGGAAGCAAAGAAGAGGGTTTGGGCTTGTTCTCATGCGTAATGTTAAATGAAAGATCCCAAGATGAAGGTCTAAGCTTGTTCCCATCTGATATACAAACCGAAAGTGACAATTCTCAGAGCCGTGTAGGCTCTACCCTTTATTTTGAGTTGCATGGTACAAATTCCCCCAACGCTGGTGATGCTGGTGACATGATCACATCTACAAGCACAAGTGTTATCAATATTCCTGATCTTCATTTATGTAAAGAAGATGATTTGTCTTTAATGAAGCTATTGATCCAGCAGTACAATGTTCCTACCGAGCATCGGTTCTCATTACTGACAAGAATTAGATACGCTCATGCTTTCCGCTCGTCAAAAATCTGCAGGCTGTACAGCAAGATTTGTCTACTTGCATTCATTGTTCTTGTTCAGTCGAATGATTCCCATGATGAACTTGTCTCTTTCTTCGCAAATGAGCCAGAATATACAAATGAGTTAATCAGGCTAGTGAAATCTGAAGAAACTATACCTGGAACAATCCGTACACTTGCAATGCATGCTCTTGGATCTCAGCTAGCAGCATATTCATCATCTCATGAAAGGGCACGGATTCTGAGTGGCTCAAGTATTAGTTTTGCTGGTGGAAATCGCATGATACTTCTTAATGTGCTGCAAAGGGCGATTTCATCTTTAAACAACTCCATTGATCCATCATCAATTGCATTTGTTGAAGCACTTCTTCAATTCTATTTACTTCATGTGATATCTACATCAAGTTCTGGAAGTGTTATACGTGGGTCAGGAATGGTCCCAACATTTTTACCCCTTTTAGAGGATTCAGATCCTTCACATATGCATCTTGTTTGCTTAGCTGTTAAGACTTTACAAAAGTTGATGGATTACAGCAATTCAGCTGTCACTCTGTTTAAAGACTTGGGAGGAGTAGAGCTTCTAACTAACAGACTGCAGATAGAAGTAGTTAGGGTTATTGGTTCAGAAATGGGGGACGATAGTTCAATGAACATCGGGGAGTGTTCAAACCCTAACTCTAATGCTGATTGGCTTTATTCACAGAAACGGCTCATTAGGGTTTTGTTGAAAGCACTTGGTTCTGCTACTTATGCTCCAGCAAATTCAACAAGGCCTCAAGGTGCTCATGATGTTTCATTGCCTGCTGCTTTATCAATGATCTTTAAAAATGTAAATAAGTTTGGTGGGGATATATATTCAGCAGCTGTTACTGTTATGAATGAAATGATTCACAAAGACCCTACTTGTTATGCTTCGTTAGATGAATTGGGTCTTCCTGATGCTTTTCTAGAGTCTGTGAAATCGGGAGTTCTTCCTTCTTCAAAAGCTCTTACATGTGTTCCTCATGGAATTGGGGCTATGTGTCTTAACTCGAAGGGGTTAGAAGCAGTTAGAGAAACCTCAGTGTTGAGGTTTCTTGTTGATCTTTTCACTGATAAGAAATACATGCTTGCAATGAACGATGGAATTGTACCTTTGGCAAATGCTATTGAGGAGCTTTTACGTCATGTGTCTTCGTTAAGAGGTACTGGTGTAGATATTATTATTGAGATTGTTAATAATATTGCTTTGATGGAGGGCAGCAAGGGTAAATTGGAAAAAGTCAGTGAGACTAATGCTATGGATATGGACACTGAAGACAAAGAAAATGTAGGACCATGTCTAGTCGGTGCTACTGATTCAGCCTCAGAAAGAAACGGCGATGAACAGTTTATTCAATTAAGCATCTTTCATATAATGGTTTTAGTTCACCGAACAATGGAGAATGCAGAAACATGCCGGTTGTTTGTTGAGAAGGCGGGAATTGAAGCTTTGCTGAAGCTTTTGTTACGTCCGAGTATAACCCAATCATCAGAAGGGATGTCCATTGCTTTGCATAGCACCATGGTTTTTAAGAGCTTCACTCAGCATCATTCGGCTCCTTTAGCACGCGCATTCTGTTCGTCTCTCCGGGATTATCTGAAGACAACTTTGACGGGATTCAATACTCTTTCAGGATCGTTTCTGCTTGATCCGAAAGCTACTCCAGATGCTGGAGTTTTTTCTTCACTTTTTCTTGTAGAATTCCTTTTGTTTCTTGCTGCTTCGAAAGACAGTCGATGGGTTGCTGCATTGCTTCATGAATTTGGAAATGATAGCAAGGATGTTCTGGAAGATATCGGACGCACTCATCGTGAGATTTTATGGCAAATTGCACTACTTGAAGATGCCAAGTTTGAAACTGAGGGTGGTAGTGCTGCTTCTGTTGATGGGTCACAGCTCATAGAATCCAATACTTCAGAATCCGAGGAGCAAAGATTCAATTCCATTAGGCAGTTTCTCGATCCTCTATTAAGGAGAAGGATGTCGGGATGGAGTTTTGAATCACAGTTTTTTGATTTAATTAATCTATATCGTGATCTCACTCATGCTCCCGGGCTACCACAACCTCTTGGAGGTGACCACCAATCACCGCCATCTGGGACTTCAGATGTTGCTAGTGGTGGTACAAGGGAAGCCGGCAAACAAAGGTCATATTATTCTTCTTGTCGTGATATGATGAAGTCACTTTCTTTACACATTACACACTTGTTTCAAGAGCTAGGCAAAGCGATGTTGCTTCCTTCGAGAAGAAGGGATGACACTGTCACAGTTACCCCAGCTTCAAAATCAGTGGCTTCTACAATTGCTGCCATCACATTGGATCATATGAACTTTGAAGGTCATTTAAAGCATTCTGGATCAGTGGCATCATGGTCACCTAAGTGTCGCTACTTGGGTATGGTTATAGATTTCATTGATGGTATTCTTCTGGAAAAGCCTGATACATGCAACCCTGTTATCTTGAATTGTGTGTATGGTCGTGGTGTACTTCAGTCAGTTTTAACCACTTTTATCGCTACCAGTGAGTTGCTATTTACAGTCAACAGAACTCCTGCATCTCCAATGGAGACTGACGAGGGAGCTCCAAAGCCAGATACAAAAGAAACAGTTTGTTCATGGATTGATGGTCCCTTAGTGAGTTATGGTAAACTTATGGATCACTTGGTGACATCGTCTTTTATTTTGTCACCATTTACGAAACAGTTTCTTACTCAGCCTCTTGTAACTGGTGATATTGCATTTCCGCGTGATGCTGAGGTTTTTGTGAAGGTGTTACAGTCAACGATTTTGAAAGCTGTCCTCCCAGTATGGACACACTCAAAATTCACCGAGTGCAGTGATGATTTCATAGCTACAGTAATATCTATTATTCGTCACGTTTTTTCTGGGGTTGAGGTGAGAAGTGTAAACAATCCCGGATCACGCCCCTCTGGCCCTCCCCCAGATGAAACAACAATATCCACAATTGAAGAAATGGGGTTTTCGAGATCTCGAGCAGAAGAGGCGTTGAGACAGGTGGGGTCAAACAGTGTTGAGCTGGCGATGGAGTGGCTGTTTTCACATCCAGAGGAAGTTCCAGAAGATGATGAGCTTGCTCGTGCACTTGCTATGTCTCTTGGCAATTCGGTGACCGATGCAGATGATAACATTACCAATGAAAATAGTGAACAACATACCGAAGAGGAAGAAACTGTGCAGCTACCCTCTGTAGATGACTTGTTGTCTACCTGTAAAAAGCTTCTAGAAATGAAAGACTCGTTAGCCTTCCCGGTACGGGATCTTCTTGGAATGATATGTTCACGAGATGACGGTCAATACAGGTCTGATGTTATATCATTTGTACTAGAGCAAATTAAGGTTTGTAGTTCCGATGCTGATGGTGGAAAGAATAACATGCTATCATCACTCTTTCATGTCTTTGCTTTGATTCTTAATGAGGATAAGGATGCCCGGGAAGTTGCTTCGAAGAATGGTCTGGTTAAAGTTGCAGCGGATCTTCTGTCGGATTGGAACTCTCGATCACATGAGAACGGTACACTGCCTGTTCCCAAATGGGTGACAGCAGCTTTCCTTGCTATAGATCAACTTTCTCAGGTTGATCAAAAGTTGAATGCTGATATTTCTGAGTTGTTAAAGAAAGAGGATGTTGGTAACCAGAATTCCTTAGTGATAGACGATGAGAAGCAAAATAGGTCGCAATTGAGTTTGTGGTTATCTCCAAAGCATATTACTGAAGAGGAACAGAGGAAGTTTGTCGAGATATCTTGCCAGTATTTAACGAGGCAGCTTCCGGCTGAAACCATCCATGCGGTTTTACAACTATGTTCTACACTTACAAGAACTCATTCTGTTGCTGTTAACTTTCTGGATGCTGGTGGTTTGCCATTGCTGCTATCCTTGCCTATGAGTAGCCTATTTGTTGGGTTTGATAACGTTGCAGCTACTATTATTCGGCATATTCTTGAAGATCCACAAACTCTCCAACAGGCAATGGAAAGTGAAATTAAACAGAGTGTCGTTTCGGCTGCCAATCGACAATCTAATGGAAGGCTCACACCGCGTAACTTTTTGTTGAATATGACTTCTGTCATTTCACGGGATCCTGTGATTTTTATGCGAGCTGCACGGGCTGTGTGTCAAATTGAAACGGTTGGGGAGAGACCGTATGTTGTCTTGCTTAAAGATCGTGAGAAGGACAAGTCCAAAGAAAAGGAGAAAGAGAAACCGCAGGCGGCAACTGATGGTATTATTAAACATTCTGAGGCAATTTCTAAAAGTGCAAAAGTTCATCGGAAGCCTCCTCAAAGCTTTACAATGGTTATTGAATTGCTTTTGGAATCCATAATTACTTTTGTACCCCCTTCAGAAGATAAGGTATTGGCGGGAGAAAGCTCTTTGGTAACAGATATGGAAATTGATGTTGCTTCAAGTAAGGGTAAGGGGAAAGCTATTGCCTCGGGATCTGAAGAGAAAGAAGATACGGGGCAGGAATCTTCTGCATCGTTGGCTAAAGTTGTATTTATTTTGAAGCTCTTGAAGGAGATTCTCTTGATGTATGGTCCATCTGTTCATGTTCTGCTACGGAAAGATGCCGAATTCAGCAGCAGTCATGGTGGTGGAATATTTCACCACATTCTTGGTAGCTTTCTTCCTCACTCGAGAAATTCCAAAAGGGAGAAAAAGACAGATGTGGATTGGAGGCACAAACTAGCAGGTAGAGCTAGCCAGTTCTTGGTGGCCTCGTGTGTGCGTTCTACAGAGGCAAGGAGGAGAATTTTTATAGAAGTCAATAATGCTTTTAGTGATTTTGCTGATAATTGTAAAGTTCAAAGGCCTCCTGGAAATGATATTCAGGCGTTCGTTGATCTGCTTGGTGATGTACTAGCTGCACGCTCACCTGCAGGCTCTTCAATTTCCGGAGAAGCTTCTGTTACATTTATAGACGTGGGTTTGGTCAGGTCGCTTACACGAACTTTACACATGTTGGATTTGGATCATGCTGATTCGCTAAAAGTTGCACCGGGGCTTGTAAAGGTATTAGAGCTGGTCACTAAAGAGCATGTTCATGCTGCCGAGGCTAATGCCGCCAAAGCTGATAATCAAGCAAAACCTTCTGGTCACCTTGAACATGGAGGAGCAGAAAACACTGGTGATATATCTCAGTCTACAGAAAATGCATCTCTACCCAATGCAAGCTCTGCACCTGCAGAAGGTATCGGGTCTTTTAGCACTGTTCAGGCTTATGGTGGATCTGAGTCTGTTACAGATGACATGGAACATGATCAGGACATTGATGGGGGTTTTGCCCCTCCAAGTGAAGATGATTATATGCATGAGACTTCTGAGGAGACAAGGGGTCTTGATAATGGTCTTGGTTCTGTGGAAATAAGATTTGAAATCCAACCTGATATTCGTGAGAGCCTTGATGAAGATGAGGAGGATATGTCAGGGGATGAAGGAGATGAAATTGATGAAGATGAGGATGGAGATGATGAAGGCCGCAATGATCTGGAAGAAGATGAAGATCATCACTTGCCACATCCGGACACTGATCAAGATGATCGTGAGATTGAAGATGAGTTTGACGAGGACATGATTGAGGAAGAAGATGAAGATGAAGAAGACGATGATGGTGGAGTTATACTAAGGTTGGGTGAGGGAATGAATGGCATAAATGTATTGGATCATATTGAGGTATTTGGTAGAGATCATAGTTTTCCTAATGATACTCTTCACGTGATGCCTGTTGAAGTTTTTGGTTCCAGACGTCAAGGTCGTACGACATCCATCTATAACCTTCTTGGCAGATCAGGTGATAGTCCTGTCCCGTTTCAGCATCCACTTCTAATGGAACCTTCATCCTCACGTGCTGTTTCTACCCGACAAACAGGTAACTTTTCCCTGTGGATGGTTGCAGCAATGTCTTCTTACCCATTTTTCTAACAATGACCAAACTGTGTTATTTATTTATTTTTATTTCCAACAAGTCAAACATAAACTTTCATAGCTTGGCTAAAATGGAAAAAAGGGGTCAAATGGGCCAAGGTTGCCCAAAGTGTTTTCAAATGTTTTGAAACCAGTAAGCATTTATAAAACAAAATTTGGTATTTATAGCTACATAAAAACTTGTACATCCGTTTCAAATGCATATGCCATTTTTGAAACAAAAAAAGTGTTATCACGGTGGCCACACTTGACCAACTCATTAAGACCTGTACTAAAAAAGTTACTCGTTTTTACCCAAATTGTTTGCCACCCGTAATTCTAATGCATATTCAGCTTATTTGATATTACCTGGTTATGTATGATCTTACTTATGAAACTTGAGCTTATTAGCTTTCACAAAATGCTTTGTTTGGATGACAGAGCTGATGGGACCTTTTAAAAAACATAAGCTCTTACTTTCCAACTAGTTTAGCCAAATTTACCCTTAAGTTGATATATATGATGTTTGAACTTTATTTGGTGGTACATTGTGCTGGTCATACTGCCATCTCTGCTCCACCATCTCTTATCTTATATCGATTAATATGTTTTGCTGTTATTCCAGATAATGCTCGTGATGGGCACCTTGAAAGAAATTTGGAGTCATCCTCGTCAAGATTGGATTCTATTTTCCGAACTTTAAGGAACGGTCGCCATGGACAGCATGGGCACCGCCTTAGCATGTGGACTGATGATCAGCAAAGTAATGCATCTAGCATACCCTCAGGTCTAGAAGATTTTTTGGTTTCTCATCTAACACGGCCGACTCCTGAGAAAGCCTCTGATCAAGCCAAAATGGATGCTCAAACTAAAAACGAGTCTGGTGAGTCCCAAGAATCGGCTGGGATGGTACCTGAGACCACTGCTGACACCAATGGTAACAGTGATCAAGTTGATGCTTGTGATTCTGGAAACACACCAACAATTGATGAATCCCAAGGGGGCCGCGTTGGACAGCCTCAGTCTGTTGATATGCACTTTGAACAAAATGATGGCGTTGTGCGTGATGCTGAAGCTGTGAGCCAAGAAAGTAGTGGAAGTGGAGCCACATTAGGAGAAAGCCTTAGAAGTCTGGATGTTGAAATTGGAAGTGCTGNTTATTAGGTGTCAGACCCATTTTTCTAACAATGACCAAACTGTGTTATTTATTTATTTTTATTTCCAACAAGTCAAACATAAACTTTCATAGCTTGGCTAAAATGGAAAAAAGGGTCAAATGGGCCAAGGTTGCCCAAAGTGTTTTCAAATGTTTTGAAACCAGTAAGCATTTATAAAACAAAATTTGGTATTTATAGCTACATAAAAACTTGTACATCCGTTTCAAATGCATATGCCATTTTTGAAACAAAAAAAGTGTTATCACGGTGGCCACACTTGACCAACTCATTAAGACCTGTACTAAAAAAGTTACTCGTTTTTACCCAAATTGTTTGCCACCCGTAATTCTAATGCATATTCAGCTTATTTGATATTACCTGGTTATGTATGATCTTACTTATGAAACTTGAGCTTATTAGCTTTCACAAAATGCTTTGTTTGGATGACAGAGCTGATGGGACCTTTTAAAAAGCATAAGCTCTTACTTTCTCCAACTCGAGCTTATAATATAAGCTCCAGTTCCAACTAGTTTAGCCAAATTTACCCTTAAGTTGATATATATGATGTTTGAACTTTATTTGGTGGTACATTGTGCTGGTCATACTGCCATCTCTGCTCCACCATCTCTTATCTTATATCGATTAATATGTTTTGCTGTTATTCCAGATAATGCTCGTGATGGGCACCTTGAAAGAAATTTGGAGTCATCCTCGTCAAGATTGGATTCTATTTTCCGAACTTTGAGGAACGGTCGCCATGGACAGCATGGGCACCGCCTTAGCATGTGGACTGATGATCAGCAAAGTGGTGAATCAAATGCATCTAGCATACCCTCAGGTCTAGAAGATATTTTGGTTTCTCATCTAACACGGCCGACTCCTGAGAAAGCCTCTGATCAAGTCAAAATGGATGCTCAAACTAAAAACGAGTCTGGTGAGTCCCAAGAATCGGCTGGGATGGTACCTGAGACCACTGCTGACACCAATGGTAACAGTGATCAAGTTGATGCTCGTGATTCTGGAAACACACCAACAATTGATGAATCCCAAGGGGGCCGCGTTGGACAGCCTCAGTCTGTTGATATGCACTTTGAACAAAATGATGGCGTTGTGCGTGATGCTGAAGCTGTGAGCCAAGAAAGTAGTGGAAGTGGAGCCACATTAGGAGAAAGCCTTAGAAGTCTGGATGTTGAAATTGGAAGTGCTGATGGTCAAGATGATGGAGGTGAGAGGCAAGGTCCTAGGAGAATTAATGCATCTGTTGGGAATACGTCAGTAAGCTTGAGAGATGCATCTCTTCATAGTGTAACAGAGGTTTCAGAAAATCCCAGTCAAGAAACAGATCAAAGCGATCCTGCTCAGGATGAACCACGAGATGGTGCTGCTGGCTCTTCCCCAATTGACCCTGCATTTCTGGATGCTCTTCCTGAGGAGTTACGTGCTGAGGTT
Organism: Artemisia annua; assembly: GCA_014162995.1. Lineage (NCBI taxonomy): Eukaryota > Viridiplantae > Streptophyta > Magnoliopsida > Asterales > Asteraceae > Artemisia > Artemisia annua. Next base: position 15,418 of record LBNU01014717.1, read on the forward strand.
CTTTCCGGTCAACAGGGTCAAGTGGCACAGCCTCCAAACATAGAGCCACAAAATGACGGTGACATAGACCCTGAATTCCTTGCAGCACTTCCACCTGACATTCGAGCAGAAGTTTTAGCACAACAGCAGGCCCAAGGGGTTCACCGCTCACGTGAGTTGGAAGGTCAACCTGTGGAAATGGATACGGTTTCAATAATTGCTACATTCCCATCAGAACTAAGGGAAGAGGTGTGTTTTTTCCCCTATTGCTACATTTGCTAGGTGTGTACCTTTGGGGGTGGCCAGGGAAGGATTGGAAACGGTCCAAGGTTTAACCCAGTGTGGCCGCGTACATGCCGCGTACATCTGAGTCAAACCCTCCCTGGGAAACCTAAACAGGGAATCCTCATCTGTTTATCTAGTATAAGGCCATCTTTTTTGTAAATAATTCATTCTATTCTATTCTATATCTCTATATATGACAGGTTCTTTTAACATCATCTGATGCGGTTCTTGCTAATCTTACGCCCGCTCTTGTTGCGGAGGCAAACATGTTGCGAGAGAGGTTTGCTCATCGTTACAACCGGACACTTTTTGGTATGCTACCTAGAAGTAGGCGGGGCGAGTCATCTAGAAGAGGTGATGGAGTTGGATCTGGTGGACTCATTACACGTAGGTCAAGTGGAAGTAAGCCTGTTGAAACTGAAGGAGCACCTTTAGTTGACATGGAAGATCTTAAAGCTATGGTTCGGTTGCTTCGTGTTGTTCAGGTGATAATTTGGTATACCCGTTTTAAATACCCTTTTTGGACGTGGCCGTTCCCATCCATTTTCTTAAAATGGTCGGGGCTGGGTAATCTATTATTAAGCTAAATGATTCTTACTTAAAAAGTATTCATGAATGGGTCGTCATGTATTTAAATGCCCAAAACCTCCAAGTCACTTTTCAATAAAAGATTGTTGTAATAATATAGTTCTATGGAATTATATTCATTATGCTACTTGTTTATAAAATTTCATAATGGATCAATAGTGTTGCAGGTTTGCCTGGCCCAACCTTTTCCAATCAACATTTTTTTTTCTTTCTTTTGTGGAAGGCTTCAATCAGCAAATTAACATTATTCGCTATGACCCATTACTCACCCGCACGGCCCCTCTGATTTCCACTTATACTGTTTGTCTTGGTGACATGTATGCACTTCTCCATCATTGTGTTTTGTTTTTCTACAGCCACTATATAAACCACAGCTACAGAGACTGCTCTTGAATCTATGTGCTAACATTGAAACACGTGCTTCTGTGGTAAAAATACTGATGGATCTATTGATGCTTGATATAAGAAATCCTGGCAATAATGTGAATACTTCCGAACCATCATATAGGCTGTATGCCTGCCAGAGTCATGTTATGTATTCTCGTCCTCAACGCTATGATGGTACGGATTTTATTAATGATGTCAAGGCTTTCATGAACTCTACAATTATTTTCAATCTATAATTACTTTTCTTATTTTAGGTGTCCCTCCATTAGTGTCACGGCGTGTTCTAGAAACTTTGACATATTTGGCCCGGAATCATACGTTTGTTGCAAAACTTTTGCTTCAGTTCAGATTTCCTCCCGTAGCTGAACAAGAGTCTCAAAGTTTTGATCAGTCTCGTGGAAAAGCCATCATGATTGTTCAAGACAATGAAACTGAAAAGCAGCAAGAGGATCTTTTAGCCATAACGATGCTATTGAGTCTCTTGAATCAACCACTTTATTTGAGAAGCATTGCACATCTTGAGCAGGTAAATATAAAAAAAGTTATAGATAAGATTTATCAAAATAGTTCTTTTCTGTGGTCGTCCACTTCAAGAATTGATTTATTTTTACAATATATTGAAATTTTGTCTGATTACTGTTTTATCTGCGTTTCAGTTGTTGAACTTGTTAGATGTCATCATTGATAGTGCTGAAAGCAAGCAAACTCCAGTTGAGAGTGGGGTATCTGTTACCGAAGAAACACCTGGTCAGGTGTCCACTTTAGATGCTAATTTTGGTGGCTCTGGCTCGAATACCAGATCACCTAAAGCTGATAATGCCTCCAAGCCCGCATCTTCTGGTGTTAACACAGAATACGAGTCCCACACTATTCTGCTAAATTTGCCACAAGCAGAACTTCGTCTCCTCTGCTCACTGCTTGCACGTGAAAGGTAAGGGAATAAATTTTTTGCTTGAGTGGGTTATTATGGCTGTGTAGATTTATTTTTTGGAACTGGTTTTCTGACCTAAGTTGAGAGACTTATTTTCATCTCACCAACCTTCTACTCTTTTAACAAAATTGTCACTTTTGATCATCATATATATAAAATAAAATACTATATTCGAGGCCTATTATTACACCTGATAATCGCACTCTGATTACTTAATGTCACACAATAATGTTCAAATTGGACGTTGTGTCTGCATGTATATGTAGATACATAACCAACCTGTGGGTGCTTACAATCTGAACTATTGTTTTGCATTCGTGGTGGTTAAGCCTGTTTCCTTGATTGATTTCGGAATATCCGATTTACTCATTGCTTTGAGATCATTTTCATTTCTGTATTTAACTAGTTGACAATATCCAATATTTTAGATCACGGTTTTTCCTTAGAGAGGTATGATATGTCTTCATTCTATCTCCTACCCCACTCTGGCGGGATTGGGTACTGTTGTCTTTTCATCTGATTGTTTGCCAAATGGTTAAGTGTGAAATTCTCCATGAACATAAGGTTTAAAGTTCCAACCTGTAGCATGCAAGAGTAGTGTTGGTTGTGATGTGAATTTGTAGTTGAATTTTAAACTATCGTTCTAATATTGAATTTTGTTTTTTTAGTTTGTCAGATAATGCATATGCTCTTGTGGCGGAAGTATTGAAGAAGTTGGTGACGATTGCACCCCGTCATTGTCATTTATTCATAACAGAACTAGCTGGCGCTATAAAGAATCTTACATCATCAGCTATGGATGAATTACATCGATTTAGTGAAATTGAGAAAGCGCTTGTTACAACTACTGCTTCAGACGGGGCAGCAATCTTAAGGGTCATACAAGCACTGAGCTCACTTGTTGCTTCTCTCAATCAGGAGAAAGATCAGGCACTTTCTGAAAATGATCAAACTGCTACCCTTTCTCTTGTGGGTGGCATAAATACCGCTTTAGAGCCTTTGTGGACAGAACTAAGCACTTGTATCAGCAAAATAGAGAGCTACTCAGATACTTCACCTGATTTATCTGATTCATCGCTGATCTCATCATCAAGACCTTCTGGTGCAATGCCTCCACTTCCAGCTGGTACTCAAAACATCTTGCCATATATAGAATCTTTCTTTGTTATGTGTGAGAAATTGCACCCCGGAAATCTAGGTGGAACACCAGAATTTGGTGCTAATATTGAAGAGGCGACCACTTCTGGGCTGTCATCAAAAGTTGATGAGAAGCATGTTGTATTTGTGAAGTTTTCAGAGAAGCATAGGAAACTTCTGAATGCTTTTATTCGACAAAACCCCGGATTACTTGAAAAGTCTTTTTCCCTTATGCTGAAAGTCCCTCGTTTCATTGATTTTGACAACAAGCGCTCTCATTTTAGATCTAAAATCAAACATCAACATGATCACCATCACGGTCCTTTGAGGATCTCTGTAAGACGAGCATACATACTTGAAGATTCATATAATCAATTGAGGATGAGGTCAACTCAAGATTTGAAGGGTAGGTTGACTGTTCATTTCCAAGGGGAAGAAGGTATTGATGCTGGTGGACTTACTAGGGAATGGTATCAGCTTTTATCAAGGGTTATCTTTGATAAGGGAGCTCTGCTGTTCACAACTGTTGGCAATGATGCAACATTTCAGCCAAATCCTAATTCTGTTTATCAGACAGAACACCTCTCGTACTTCAAATTTGTTGGAAGAGTTGTAAGTGCCTTCACTTTTTCTAGAACTTAAATTTGCTTGGTTGGATTGGTTTTGACTTAAAAGCTATTTGGCATCAATTATAAAAAATATTACAATAATCATTGGGTCATTAAAAACACCTTTGGCTTTGACATATGTTTTACATGTTTTTGTCAGCTAATTATCATTCCTTTTTTTTTTTTTTTTTTTTTGGCTTATCCACCATCGGAAAAACATAACCTGAACAGAACCATTTAAAAATAAGTTTGTTAAATAGTTACCAACTCTACCTTCCGCTTTGGGTCCAGAATTTTGTTTTCTTCTGCTTTTATCTTTTCCATATGTTAATAGTTTTATTGTATTATAGGTTGGAAAAGCACTGTTTGATGGTCAGTTGCTTGATGTTCATTTCACAAGATCATTCTACAAGCACATCCTTGGGGTGAAAGTGACATATCATGATATTGAAGCGATTGATCCGGGTTACTTCAAGAACTTGAAATGGATGCTTGAGGTTTGTTTGAAAGTGTTAATTCAAATAAACTTTTGAGCTTGTGTTAGGTTTTATAATAACGATTAATGCTAATTGCATTTTGTGTGTTTAAAATTTCTGCAGAATGATATTAGTGATATCTTGGATCTAACATTTAGTATCGATGCTGATGAAGAGAAGTTAATATTGTGTGAAAGAACTGAGGTAAAGCTTCTGTAACTCTAATTTTAGAATAACTTATGGGATATTGGGATTCTTATGGTCATTGTAATGACTCTAAATTTGATTTTTCACAATCCAGGTTACCGACTATGAATTGATCCCTGGTGGAAGAAATATCCGAGTGACAGAGGAAAACAAACATAAATATGTCGATTTAATTGCTGAGCATCGGTTAACCACTGCTATACGGCCTCAAATAAATGCTTTTTTGGAAGGGTTTAATGAATTGGTTTCTCGGGATTTGATATCCATCTTTCATGATAAGGAATTAGAACTGTTGATTAGTGGACTTCCCGATATTGATTGTAAGTTCCCTGTTTCTATCTCAGGTATCACTATAACTACTGTACTTTTGTTCTAATATGTATGCATATCTATCTTCTTATCAGTGGATGACATGAAGGCGAACACAGAGTATTCTGGCTATAGTGCTGCATCTCCTGTTATCCAGTGGTTTTGGGAGGTTGCTCAAGCCTTCAGCAAAGAAGATAAGGCTCGTTTGTTGCAATTTGTGACTGGTACCTCAAAGGTATCTTGTTTTATGCTCTGATAATCTAACTAATTTATGATGTAGCAAGTATTTTTGAAGTTTTCAGTTTACAAAAATTATCTGAACGTCTTCTTGCAGGTGCCTTTGGAAGGATTTAGCGCTTTGCAAGGCATCTCTGGATCACAAAAGTTCCAGATTCACAAAGCATATGGAAGACCCGATCATTTGCCCTCAGCTCACACATGGTAACGTTTCTGTTTGACTGTTGATTTTATGTTGAATTTACTTTGCGTGGCAAGAATTACAGAATGGTTTTTTAATACTAATTGGATTTAAATATTATATCGTGGTGGATGCAGTTTCAATCAGTTGGATTTACCGGAGTATCCTTCAAAGGAACATCTAGAAGAGAGACTGCTGCTTGCAATCCATGAAGCGAATGAAGGGTTTGGTTTTGGCTAAATGATTAGAGACATGAAGGTGATGAGTGTAGATAAATTTTATCATGTCGGAACCAAAATCATGATCCATTTCAAGGCGATTCAAAGCAGAGATATATGTGTTGATATACTGTACAGTTTTGGTTATCAGAATTGAAGGGTTCTTTTTAAATTTTATTTGGCAGTTTCTTTTGTTGCCTATTTCCGTAGAAGTTGGATTCCATTGCAACTGTAAATTGGAACAGTTAATTAAATGACTGTTTTGTTATTATTGCATCTACATCTACTTAGCGATTTAGCAGATGTGCTTGGATTGTTTTTCATGGCTACTTTGGTTCGAGTCAATTGCATGATTATCTAGCTGGGTTGTTCATGATTCTGCACTTGATATGCTTGGTACGATAATTGAAATCAATCGGGTGGATCGTAGTAGTTTGCTTTCCCAATAGATCTGTGTTTATTTTATTTTATAAACATACATCTTCAATTCTTCATGCCACAATTTACTTATTTAAAATCATGTAAAAACATGTCAACCTCAAACTCAAATCCTAACAACTTAATATTTTAGTTTAGTGTTGCATTGAAAAGATGCTCTAATCTGTAGCCACAAACAAAATTCAAGTTTTTGTTGTTAGGGTGTTTAGTGTTTGATTAGCGAGACCACCTGAAAGACCTAATCACATAATAAGCACAAGGCAATAAGCAGATTATAAGGCCATATTTCAACAGATTCTTCCTCGCTTCTTTCCCATGTGTCACTTTGTTAGGCCAGTCCTTCTTCGCCATGTCAGACTTAGTTTCTATCTCAGCCATACGCTCAACAGTAAAAGGGAATGCCTCAGAACCATGAAGCATGATGAGGTCTCTAGTCTCTGTAGTGATTATCTTTCCCGTTGGTCCTAAAGCTGCCAACGATGGTATGCCTTTGACTTTGCAAAGATGGCTCAGATATTCTCTCCTTTTGTCACCGAATGGAAGCATGGCATAGTGGAGTAGTACTCGTCATATGAAGCTTGGTCGCTGTCATTAGAGATGAAGATCACTTCAAATGCCTCATGTTTGGTTTTGATCTCATGATATGTTTCAGCGAGCTCTGGAGTGAAAGCACGACACGGGGGACACCAATGTGCAGAAAAGTAACCAGATCAGATACAGGAATCTACAAAAATGAGTAAGTATTAGTAATGAAACAATATAATTAATAAGTAGCCAGATAGCGAGTCAAATGGCTTTGGCAATGGTACCCGTAATTTTTAGTACTCCTCAATATAGGCTGGGTTGGGTTCTTTTTTGTCCATTATATACATTATTCATAATGATGTATAACCATGATTTCAGAAACAATCAATAATTGAAAATCAGACTTTAGGCAGTTTTTAACCCATCAGACAGGTTCCTGTCTGTAATCTGTATACCCCAAATCAACCCATTTATATGTAGATTGGTTAAAATTGCCAACGGTTTTAGAAATAAATCATATTTTCTATACAAATAAGCATATTTATAGTATTATAATAGCATACCTTCGCTCCATCTTTCCCGAGTACAAAATCGAGATCTCCTGAAACCAACACCGATTCCAGAGTTTGTGCTTCCTGTTTAGCCTTTTCTATCTTTTCTAGCTCAGCGAACTTATCAGGTGTAAACGGATATGCAATAGCACCATGTTCTCCAACAGCATCAGCAACATTGGGATGAAGAGTTTTACCATCTGGACCAATAATGACTAAAGTAGGGCCTTTCAAAAAAAAAAAAATAATGACTAAAGTAGGAAGGTCCGAGAGATCAAAATACCGAACTAGCTTCTCACATTTTTTGTCCTTGAAAGGAAGTGACAACCAAGGGAGACCACTAAAGTTCTCATCATTTGCCTTTAACTCGTTGTATACTTTGACAAGTGTACCAGTGAAATCATAGGATTCATTGTTTGTAGATAGCATAAAATATAGACCGACTGTCTTCCCGAGAAGGTTGGTAACAAACACCTAACATAAACGTGAAGAAACATGTCTTAATTAGATAACAAAATATGAAACATCATTGCACAAAAAAGCGGAAAATATAATGTTTGGATATGCTTATTTTAAGCAGAAGACAGCTTAGCATATGCTATATACTTTGGATTTACTTCTTATCTACTTTAAAACAAACATATAAGGAGTAAGGGAAAAAAAGTAATACCAAGCACCCACTTAAACTCACCTTATCGGGAAGTATTTAAAAGAACAAGTCTGTAAATTTACGAGATGGAGATTAAAGATCGGGAAGAAGAAGCGAGGAAGAATCAGTCTTTTAGCTTAGCTTAGAATCAGTCTTTGAGGACCATTAGCTTAGCTTATCAACTTATTTTTATTATTATTTACTTTTATGTCTGAAGTATTTAAAAGAACAAGCTAATGGTAATTAAAGAGACTTAAAAAACAGTCTGTAAATTTGAAGTGGGAAAAAGTCCTTTCTTACTTCATGTCCAAAACTAACGTATACAAAAATGAAAACACATGCATACTACAGACATAAGAGAGAAAAACAAAAACGACCTGATTCGATCATCATCTATATTTCTAATTAAGTACTCCTTATATAAAATGAAACATATACCTGATCACCGTTGTTACGAATGAGGTAGTTTCGTTGAGGTAGTTTCGTTCAGGAGTTGAAAGAAGTAATTGGACGTCAACATTTTCTTCCGCCATTGTTAGAGTGGTAGTAGTAGTAGTGATTATACTGAAGAAAAATGTGTGGAAGTGTTTTGGGTTTTTATAGGCGACTAGTATGTGCTTTCAGGAACGTAACTCGTCTTTTGCTTTCTTTAATTCTTTTCTTAATTCGGAAAGTCTTATAGTAATAGTATCCATGCTGCTTTTTTTATTGGNAATTTCCGTAGAAGTTGGATTCCATTGCAACTGTAAATTGGAACAGTTAATTAAATGACTGTTTTGTTATTATTGCATCTACATCTACTTAGCGATTTAGCAGATGTGCTTGGATTGTTTTTCATGGCTACTTTGGTTCGAGTCAATTGCATGATTATCTAGCTGGTTCATGATTCTGCACTTGATATGCTTGGTACGATAATTGAAATCAATCGGGTGGATAGTAGTAGTTTGCTTTCCCAATAGATCTGTGTTTATTTTATTTTATAAACATACATCTTCAATTCTTCATGCCACAATTTACTTATTTAAAATCATGTAAAAACATGTCAACCTCAAACTCAAATTAGGGATGAGCAAAAGAACCTAAACCCTAATCTCAAAATCAAATCCTATGTATCATAAAAAAACCCCTACTAGCCATCAAGCTAAACACTCTAAACCCTAATCTTTAATTTAATGAAACATCCACAAATCAATAATTAATTTAAACCTAATAACATTCCAAGATCATTCATCATTATCAAAACAATGGAAGTAAGTTTACATTTTATTTTTATTTGCATTCGATTAGCTTTTAAATGTTTATTATGCTAAAATTTGCTAGCACTTTTATTAATACATTGTTTATTATCTATAATCATCACGTAGCCACTTTTATTAATACATTGTTTATTATCTATCATCATCACATAGCCACATTGATTATTTGAGTTTATGGTTTAGTTACTAATTGTTATTTGCTTAAATGTAAATGGTTGCAAGTTCTTAAAAAGTTAAAATTTTTGTGTTTTTTTATTAGCTTAATAGAAAAGCGGTTCCTATACGGATAGATCCAAAAGAACCGGAACCGGAACTGGAACCAAAAACTGTATTCGGTTCGGTTCTCGGTTCCCACTTTTCAGAAAAATCGGTTCTCGGATCCACCGATTCCGGTTCCGGTTCCAACCGGTTCCAGAACCATGCTCATCCCTAACTCAAATCCTAACAACTTAATATTTTAGTTTAGTGTTGCATTGAAAAGAGCTTTGGTGTATAACATTAAAGATGCTCTAATCTGTAGCCACAAACAAAATTCAAGTTTTTGTTGTTAGGGTGTTTAGTGTTTGATTAGCGAGACCCCCTGAAAGACCTAATCACATAATAAGCACAAGGCAATAAGCAGATTATAAGGCCATATTTCAACAGATTCTTCCTCGCTTCTTTCCCATGTTTCACTTTGTTAGGCCAGTCCTTCGCCATGTCAGACTTAGTTTCTATCTGAGCCATACACTCAACAGTAAAAGGGAATGCCTCAGCACCATGAAGCATGATGAGGTCTCTAGTCTCTGTCGTGATTATCTTTCCCGTTGGTCCTAAAGCTGCCAACGATGGTATGCCGTTGACTTTGCAAAGATGGCTCAGATATTCTCTCCTTTTGTCACCGAATGGAAGTGACAGCCATGGCATAGTGGAGTAGTACTCGTCATATGAAGCTTGGTCGCTGTCATTAGAGATGAAGATCACTTCAAATGCCTCATGATATGTTTCAGCGAGCTCTGGAGTGAAAGCACGACACGGGGGATACCAATGTGCAGAAAAGTACAGTAAGATGTGTTTACCGACCAGATCAGATACAGGAATCTACAAAAATGAGTAAGTATTAGTAATGAAACAATATAATTAATAAGTAGCCAGATAGCGAGTCAAATGGCTTTGGCAATGGTACCCGTAATTTTTAGTACTCCTCAATATAGGCTGGGTTGGGTTCTTTTTTGTCCATTATATACATTATTCATAATGATGTATAACCACGATTTCAGAAACAATCAATAATTGAAAATCAGACTTTAGGCAGTTTTTAACCCGTCAGACAGGTTCTGTAATCTGTATACCCCAAATCAACCCATTTATTTGTAAATTGGTTGAAATTGCCACCGGTTTTAGAAATAAATCATTTTTTTCTGTACAAATAAGCATATTTACAGTATTATAATAGCATACCTTCGCTCCATCTTTCCCGAGTACAAAATCGAGATCTCCTGAAACCAACACCGATTCCAAAGTTTGTGCTTCCTGTTTAGCCTTTTCTATCTTTTCTAGCTCAGCGAACTTATCAGGTGTAAACGGATATGCAATAGTACCATGTTCTTCAATAGCATCAGCAACATTGGGATGAAGAGTTTTACCATCTGGACCAATAATGACTAAAGTAGGAAGGTCCGAGAGATCAAAATACCGAACTAGCTTCTCGCATTTTTTGTCCTTGAAACGAAGTGACAACCAAGGGAGACCACTAAACTCTTTGTTAAAAGATTCTTCGTTGTCATCAAGGGAAATCATAACAATTTCAAAGTTCTCAGCATTTGCCTTTAACTCGTTGTATACTTTGACAAGTGTACCAGTGAAATCAGAGGATTCCTTGTATGTAGACAGCATAAAATATAGACCGACTGTCTTCCCGAGAAGGTTGGTAACAAACACCTAACATAAACGTGAAGAAACATGTCTTAATTAGATAACAAAATATGAAACATCATTGCACAAAAAAGGGGAAAATATAATGTTTGGATCTGCTTAGTTTAAGCAGAAGGCAGCTTAGCATATGCTATATATTTTGAATTTACTTCTTATCAACTTTAAAACAAACATATAAGGAGTAAGTGTTAGGACCTAAGTTTATCAACGTTTTATCAAGTCTCGGTTATTTCAGAATATGTAATAGGTTGCTAGTTTATCATGTAATCATGTAGAGTCCAAGAATAGTCCAATGGGCCTGAAAGCCCACGATTAGAAGAAGAAAGGGAGGAGAGGAGTGTTGCCCTACTCCTCACCTACAAATAGGACCCTTATGATAACATGTAACTTGTTGGTTATTTCATATCATAAAGAAACTCTTGCACTTTTATTCTTCTCATTTGATCTAATCAACCAAACTCTATTTCTCATCTTATTTTTATCAAATCAATACTTGTGTTTACAATATGGTGACCTAACAAGTGGTATCAATCGCTAGAAGAAGGTGTATGTTTTGTTTTTTGTACCTAACGATTCATAAACTCCTTTTTAATCGTTATTTTTTTAAAAAAGCTTGCAACTTTCTTGTTTGTTTCGTGTTTCTATCACATCTTTGTTCTCAAACTTGTGTTACAAACTCAAACAACCAACAAAGTTTCAAATTTTTTCAAAAAAAAATTAAGATTCGTACTTTTGTACTATTTTTCGAAAATTTTCAAATTTTTGAAAAGTGGTTCAAGTTTGCAACTTTCTTTAAGATTTCATCATTTTAAGGTTAGTTGTACAAGAATCTTGGATTAAAAACGTGTTTTTGACTTGCTTTTTACAAAAACAAAAATCTGCCCATTATCGAGAACCTTAAACCCATTTCTTTCGAGATCTTTGGTTATTGCTCCTAAGGTGTTTCCGTTGCTTACTCAGTGCTTTTCTCTCTTGTATAAGAAAGAAAACACTTCGACTCGTTGGATATTATCGAGCTTGTATAATCTCGATAATTTTGGGAAATTTTTTCGAAAATATTGAAAACTTTCGAGATCTTTTCAAACTTTTTGAAATCTTTCTGTTTTCGAGATCTTTGGAAATTTTAGAAATCCTTTCTAATTTTTTCGAGAACTTTGCTTATTTCCATAAACTTGAAGTTTTTGAATTTTTTTTTTCAAAATTTCTCGATAATTGGACATTTTCGAGAAACTTTAAATTTTTTCGAGAACTTTGACATTTTTTCGAGATCTTTGGACTTTGACTGTTTTTCGAGATATTCTTCAACAAAGTTTCGAGAACACACTTGGGAAAGTTTTCAAGGCTTGGCCTTATACCTTCTACAAGATCC